>APFE030532919.1:0-14076 GCA_000404065.3 Pinus taeda
ATTCGCAGGGCACACAACTCTACTGTTGACATGAGGTCCAAGATTGGAATTGTTGCTCCTCAGGATGGTCTACATATCGCGCTGGTGTTGGCAAGTTGTTCCCGTGATGATGGGTTCCTTCCCTTCCCCTGAAGGGGTCTACTATCTTGATCTTGCCACCCTTGCTATGTTTACAATCGTTTTTGTGTTTCCAAGTTTTGGTTTTCCTCACTATGTTTGGAGCAACATATATGTTGTTTTAGTTCTAGATGATGGACATTTACATTGTTATCACTGCTTATTTTTTTTCATTACGCAATATGGAGGTCTTATGTGGATATGGCATGAAGCCTTTTGGCTGGAACTCATATCCGGATGATATCATTTGATGAAGCTACTATTGTAGACAAATACACTGGTTATTCACTTATAATACCAACGTTTTTTTCATACTGATAAGAAGACAAAAAATCAAATAAACAATCTGAAAATCTATGTTAACTAATTTATGTAAATATCAACTTCATATATATCTATATATAGAAAAAGAAAAAAATTATTTATGGAAATTTTAATTAATTTCATATATATTCTATCTAACAATCAAAAATATAATTTAAACCATAAAAAATAACACATTATATTTTACACTTTAAAATATACCGATATCACATATTAATAGAATCAATCTCAATAATATACATTTTCATTCGTTAAGTCGGGCTTAGTAGAAATGGAGATAAATAATTTCTAACGAGAATTAATATTATTTTCTAAGAATTCTAGAGAAAGCTTATTATCTTTTTCAACTTTCACTTTGGCATATTTGCAATTTTTATTTACATGATTAAAGTAATGTTCTTTTTAATTTTTAATTTTTAATTTTAACGGAACAATCTTTTGTTTCATTTTAATGGATTACCAAGTCCGATTTAAAGCGAATAAATCTGCCCGTGTGCGATTTTCTATGATTTAAGAAAATACTGGACCAACAAAGCAATTTTTGATTTATTTTATTAATTATTTTTTATGATTTTAAGTTTTATTAATTATATTAGATTTAAATTAATTTTTTAATATGTTAAAATGTTGAGTTTTTTTTAAAGGATTACAAATTAGTAGTGCACCTATTTTAGTTAAGGCTTTTAAATTTTAAATATATATTATTTGAAATAATATTAAAATATATTTGAATAAATAAATATATTTGAAATAATAATTTTTAAAATATATATGAATAATAATAATGAAAAAATAAAGAGGTGGTGGTGATTTTGTAAATATTTGGTAAAGGTACTTGTTCAAATTGGTTAGTTGTGGTTTAGAACATCCATAGTACTCAGGCCACATGTTTACATAATCACATAACTTAAGAAAAAACAACGAAAAATATTAAATTATTTCATCGAGAAAATAGATATTAGAATATATCATATTTTATTAAATTGAATACCAATTAAAAAAAATATATAAAATTTATTTTAATTAAAACGATAATTTTTTTAAATATTTTTTTTATTTAAAATAGTTAATTTTAAATTTTAAATTAAATATTTAATTCATATTAAGATGTTTATATAATATGTCCGCTTCAGGTAGCTCAAGTGGTGATGGGTGTAGAATTAAGTTTCACCTAACCAGAGACCTTGGGTTCGAATCTTGTACTACCCTCCCCCGTGAATAACGAACATGTAAAATCGAAAATGAGAAGTAGAATAGACAATGTTGAAGTGTATTGTGATGTGAAGTCATTTTCAAGGTTGGCCTTTCCTACGCAAAGTGTAATCCCAAATGATTTTTATGACTTAGTTGCTTCTAGGTTGCAATTTCTGAAACCAAAAGTTAAACATGCAATCATTTCAAAACTAAAAAGAACCGACAACAAAAAAATAAAATAAAATTATTTATATTGCATTAGACTTGTCTTGAAAGAATGTTGTAAGATAATAAATGGTGATGGGTGTAGAATGAAGTTTCACCAGAGACCCTGGGTTCGAATCTTATACTACCCTCCCCTGCGGTGAATAACGAACATGTAAAATCGAAAATGAGACATAGAATAGACAATGTTGAAGTGTATTGTGATGTGAAGTCATTTTCAAGGTTGGCCTGTCCTAGGCAAAGTGTAATCCCAAATGTTTTTTATGACTTAGTTGCTTCTAGGTTGCAATTTCTGAAACCAAAAGTTAAACATGCAATCATTTCAAAACTAAAAAAACCGACAACAAAAAAATAAAATAAAATTATCTATATTGCATTAGACTTGTCTTGAAAGAATGTTTTAAGATAATAAATGGTGATGGGTGAAGAATGAAGTTTCATCGAACCGAAGACCCTGGGTTCGAATCTTATACTACCCTCCCCCGCGGTGAATAACGAACATGCAAAATTGAAAATGAGACATAGAATAGACAATGTTGAAGTGTATTGTGATGTGAAGTCATTTTCAAGGTTGGCCTGTCCTAGGCAAAGTGTAATCCCAAATGAATTTTATGACTTAGTTGCTTCTAGGTTGCAATTTCTGAAACCAAAAGTTAAACATGCAATCATTTCAAAACTAAAAAAAACCGACAACAAAAAAATAAAATAAAATAATTTATATTGCATTAGACTTGTCTTGAAAGAATGTTTTAAGATAATAAATTATTCATATTGCATTATGAGTGTTTTGAGAAGAAGTTTTAAGGTATGTTAGATTACATATTGATATATAATTTTAATATAAAATAATGTGTTAATATATATTTTTTTAAATGTGAAAAGAAAATAGAGGAAAATAATAGAGAAAACATAAAAACATTGCTAAGTATCTCAATAGGTTGAGTTCTCGTTACTAAGTATCTCGAGATTGGGAGGTCACTAGGTCAATTTTCCACACCCTTGGGGCTAAACCAAACAATAATCTTAAAAGGAAAAAAACTTATGACTAACATAAAAACATGTTTATTTTATTTTAAATCTATTATATGTCCAATTTTTTATTTTTATTTTTAAATCTATTATATGCCTCAACCCCACCTTCCACAAAAAGAATAAAAGAAAACATTTTTTTCCTTGAGTTACCTCTTTTTACCAATTTCTATCTTAAATAAAGAAAATTAAATAATCACTTTTTTCTTTTCTTTCTTTTTCTATATCTCTACCCTATATATTTTTCAAAAACAAATGATTTAACCAATTTTTAAATAAATAAATTTATAAGAATATATACAATAATAACATCTCATCAGAAATGTTTTTATTTTATTTCTTATTCGTATGATTGTATTTTCTGGAAATATATATTTTTAATAGTTAGATTTATTGTCTTCAATGGTGTGTAGTTAATATTTATTTTTCTTCAAAAAATATAGATATAATAATATTTACTTCTCAGAATATAAGCTACAGTAATAACTTGGGAAAAAAATTGTTATTCACAAAAGTTGTTAAATATATATATATCCCATCGAAATAAAAAATTAAAATTTTAAAATAATAAATTTGCTGAAATATTAATAATTTATTTATGAAAAATTAAATTAATTAAAAAAATTTATATTTTTTTTTCCCCTGGGAAAAAATCGTAATTTCCATTAAGTTAAGAAATTACATTTTGCAGATGCCGAAGCATATTCGTATGCAGGCAGCCATTGCCTGTCAAGTTCATAATAGACAGTAAGAAGTATGACCAAAATATCTCCACGCAGGGAGCATTTCAAGATTTCCTAACAGTGTTCAAAAGTTCTGACTGTGCTCTTCGCAGAGAGCATTATAACTGCTGAATATAAACAAAATTTGTGCTGTACTCATAACTAAACAGTGTCTATATGCATGCTATGTACAATAAATAACAAGACTGATAATGTATGGGCACTATAGCCCCTCGTCCATCTGTTCATCAAAAGGTCGGTGATAGTACTGGTAGAAGGTGCCATCGACTTCCTCTTGGATTGACCAGTCATCACCTACTCTGTGCGCGACCTCTTTGGAGAGCTGATCAGCAACGGTGTTTTGCTCCCTGTAAATGTGATGGCAAACAAAAGAATCAAAGATAGTAGTCAATCTCTTAGCTTCATCAAGTATGTGTCTCAAAGTATAAGCATGACAATGTGATGCACTATTCAACCAATTGCAAACTATTTTAGAGTCTCCAAATAACTGTAGGTGCCTGCACTGTTTATGGATAGCAAAATGGATGATGTGTTTGGCTATGCAGAGTTCGGAAAAATTGTTAGTGCCTCTACCAAGATTGATTTGTAGCTTATAACAGTGCCTTTCGTTGAGGTGTAGGATAGCTCCACCCCCGCATCCATCTTCTTGGGCTGAGCCGTCGAAGAAAGCCCAAGGTATAGTTTTGTCGATGGGCACAGGTCTGAGGTTCCGAGGTGGGGCGGGGTGGGTCTCTTCAGGTATCATATTATAATCGGCGACCGTATGGAGAGTAATAGAAGGCCAGTGAGAAACCTTAAGATTGAAGATTGCCTAGTTGCGAGCAATCCAAATTGCCCAGCAAGCCAGCAGAGGCAGGTTAATGGCTTTTCCAGAATGCTCACGACACCAGTTACCCCAGGCATCCGGAAGATTATTCCCATGCCAATCATTCATTTGCGGGATGTGAGAAGACAGAGTTTGCCAGAGTTGTAGAGAAGTGCTGCAAGTTAGAAACAAATGATCAGTCTTTTCTTCTGCATTATGGCATAGGTGGCATCGGAAAGGTCCATAGAAGGACCCCTTCATGAGATTGTTGCCAGTGGGGATTTTGTCAAATAATATGTTCCACATCAGTAATCTCGTTCGGGGGGCTGCCTTAAGCTTCCAAATCGCTTTCCAGGTGGATTGTATGACCGGGGGCTTATACGGTTCCATGAGTCTTAGATATCCAAGCTTTGGAGTGTAAACACCATGCTTCGCAAATGCCCAGATGATCTCATCAGGTCCTTTAGTCACTCTGATTTGTGCTTGTGTGAGAGCAGCAGTATACTCCTTCCATTCGTTAGTCCATTGTTGAGGAAATTCTAATGCTTGGGCTGTTAACCAAGCTTGTTGGAGGAAAGAGGAGTTTGCTTGGTCACCAATATGCTTGATATGAGTGACGCCTCTGTCATGTAGGTGTCTGATAAGATCAGCATGGAGTCTGTGGGTGTTCCCACATCCAACCCACGGGTCCACTCCAATTCGCACAACATTCCCTTCCTTAATACGCCAAGTGATTCCTTCCCGGAGCAGAGGTATAGTGTCGATGACCGCTTTCCAAATGTTAGATACTTGATGATTATTTCCCTGTCTCATACATATCCAGTCTAATACAGTCAGAGGCTTAATATATTTTGCATATGCAACTCGTGACCATAGACTGTCTGTGGTCAGCAGTCTCCACCCGAGCTTAGCAGCCAATGCCTTTGAGAAAAGTGCCAACATCTTGATGCCCCATCCACCCCATCTTTTAGGTAGGGCGATGGTGTCCCATTTTACCCATGCAAAAGGTCGTCCTGACTGCTGACCTTTCCAGAGAAATCTATAGCAAATACTTTGGAGTTTGTTCAGAATGCCTCTGGGGATCCAAGCCAGGGCCATCCAGTAGACTGGTGTGGCTTCAATAATAGCTTTGATGAGTACTAATCTACCTGCCCGCGAGAGGTATCGATGGTACCATACCTGTAGCCTCTTTTCCACTTTTGTTATTAGCCATAACCAGTCTGCAATTTTCTAGCCCGATGGTTTAAGTCTAAATCCCAGGTATTTTATACCATCTGCTAGATTCAAGTAGGTGAATGGAAAGCGTTGAGTAGCAAAGGCGGATTCATGAATGGAACAACCAACCGTGGTGATAGTGGACTGATTATTATTGATCATCATACCTGTGGCTTGCTGAAAAAGGAGGATGGAGTTGTGTAGAGCAGTGGAGTCCCCAATGCTGCCATTCAAGAAAATCAAGATATCATCAACGAATAACAGGTGAGTAAGGAAGAGGTTGTCCACTATTTTGATGCCAGTCAGATGATGTCTGTCTCTGGCTGATGAAATAATTCTACTCAAACCTTCCATAATCAGCAGGAATAGCAGTGGCGAGAGGGGACATCCTTGTCTGAGTCCCCTTTCTGAGGTGAAGAAAGGGGTGGCTTCCCCATTGAGTAATACGTTGTATGATACGTCTGTGATACATCTCATCTTCCACTTGATGAATTCATAGGGGAAGCCAAGATGAGTAAGCAGCAGCCTTAAGTACAGCCAGTTTGCTCTGTCGAACGCCTTGGAGAGATCAATTTTGAGAATCATACCCTTCTTTTTTTTGACCTGCAAGGAGTGAATGAGCTCTTGTGTCGTAGCGATCGCCTCATGGATCTGTCTATGATGAAAGAAGGCAAATTGTTCAAAGGATATGTGCTGTGAGAGAATGGGCTTGAGGCGATTTGCAATTATCTTAGCTATGATTTTGTAGAGGCAATTGCAGAGTGAAATGGGTCGGAAATCATCGAAAGAGGTCGGGGCATCGGTCTTAGGTATGAGGGCGATAAAGGTGGATTTTATAGGTGATGATATCCTGCCTCTCCTCCTACTATCTTCCACAATGTTCATAAGATCATGACCCAGAATGTCGAAAAAGGTGATATAGAATTCTATAGTCCACCCATCAGGTCCAGGGCTCTTGTCTTTCTTAAACCATTTCAATGTAGCTTCCAATTCATCCATGGTAACTTCCTTTTGTATCTCTTCCGAATCTTCCTGTTCCACAAATCTAGGAAAGAGTTCAGCAATTCTCATGATTTCCAAGATATTTATGCCCCCAGGAGCCTTATAGATTCCCCTAAAATGTGCATTAGCAAGTATGGCCAAGTTCTGTTGGGATGATACAGGTTGGCCACGATCATCCTTTAATTCCCAGATCGTATTAATGGCTTTACGACCATTCGCGAACTTGTGATAGAATTTGGTGTTGTTGTCGCCCTCAATGAGCCATGTGGCCCTGCTCCTCAACCTCCAACTTTCTTCTCTTTCTTTCAGGATTTGTGAGCACTTGGAAATGAGGTTGTTATACTGATCCTTATTCTCCTGGCATGGGAAGGTCCCTGTCGATGAATCCTCATACTCTGCAATGACTCGTTCCGCCTCTTTCAGTGTATGATTATCTTGGATCCGCTTCTGGTGAGCCCAATTTTTTTTAATCAGCTTGAGTTCTGTAAGCTTCCGGACAAAACCCGCAGAGAGTTCCTCATTTCCCCTGATGGGATTGTTCTGCCAGTATTCGTGGACCAACTGAATATATGCTGGGTCCTGAAGCCAGGCTGCATTGAATTTGAACGGGCTCTTGATTTTGTGATTATGGCCATCAACCTCCAGATAGATGGGCCTGTGATCCGATAATCCCCCAGATCCTACCCATTGTCTAATTCTGGGAAGGCAGTTATATAAGGTCTCCTTAATGAGAAATCGGTCTAGCCTCCTGGCCAGGCCCTGTTCCCCACTCCTATTATTTGACCAGGTATACTGAAGGCGAGCAGATGGGATGTCCACCCAGAGGTGGTCCTCTAATAAGGAGGAGAGGGTATCATAGAGAGAGTCGACTTGAGCCATATGCCCCCATGATTCACAGAATCCAAGGGAAAAATTCAAGTCACCCCCCATAATAATGTTATCCGCTTGGAGAAGATCGGACTCGAGAAAGGTTCTCCAAAAGGTGACCCTATCCGAGCAGGGGCCATAGACATTGATAAGGCGGAGATCCTTATCTACAGAGTGTGCCAATATGTCTAAGCCAATGAAGCCCTTTCCTCCCCAGATATTCCGAATCTCCACTGACCTGTTGTAAACCCCGATTGCTAATCCTCCGGATCGCTCGGACGCATCCAGTGCATGGAAGGTCCAGTTAGGTAACCAGGAGGAAAGAGTGTGAATAAGGGGATCGGCCGGGCAGAGGGTCTCTTGTAGGAAAATAGCATCTAGATGAGTCGAGTTGAGTAGCCTCCTGAGCGCTAGTTTTTTGGTTGAACTAGCAAACCCTCGACAGTTGAAAGAGAGTATCTTCATGAGGGTAAGGGCGAAGGGCCTTCCTTTGCTCTAAGGGCCCCAATGATAGTTTGTTGTCGCCCCAGGGCGACTTCTTCATCCGCAGTGTGTCGAGCCTTGGTGATGCGGGAGGGACGACCTCGGGAGGTCTTAAGGGCGATGGGGGAGCTCACAGGGTCGAGACCTACGACATCAGGTCCTTTGTCTTTGTTCCGAGGTCGCAGCGAATAACGGGGAGATGTCTGAGGAGCGAGAGTCGTGGAGATCAAAGGAGGAGGGACAAACGGAGGCGGGGGTGGGAGCGTGCAAATGAGGGATGAATGTGTGTGTATAATTTGAGATGAAATAGTAGGTGCAGAGAGATGAGATTCAGTGCAATATGGGGGAAATGAAGTGCCAGATGATATGCAGGATGCATGAGTTATCTGAGAGAGTGTTAATGACATACCCGTATTCGCTGAGTCCACTGTGGGGGACAATGGATGCGCAGGAGCCTCTGTAGTAGAAGGTGGAGCGGCAGAAACAGTAGCAGTATCTTCGGTTGCCTCCCCTGGTTCTGGTTCTCCCCGAATCCTCCCCTTGTGACCGCCCATGTTCCTCTTGAGGCTGAAGAGGGTGTGGGATAGGGGAGGTATTATGTGGAGGGTCGATGTCCGCAACATTGCCATTCTCTGCGTTTTCCGGAGAAGTGGGCAATCCCTGTAAAGATGCCCAACTTTGTGGCATCTGCGGCACCGATAGGGGATGCCCTCATAGTCTATAATCTGTCTGCGGGCCGAGTCTCTCCACTGTATGGTAATGTGCTCATAAAATCCACCCCTTGTGTCCATATTGATGAGAATCCTGGCATAAGCCATCATTCCAGTCTAGTGATAGGATTTGTCGTAGCCCATGTATGTGCCGAGTGCGTTACCAATGCGCTTGAATATTTCTTCAAACCAATATTGAAGGGGAAGCCCGGGGAGCCGAATCCAAATAAGTCTGACCCCAATTTGCTCCGTCTCAGGATCAAATAATGGAGTCCATCTCTTTAAGAGTACAGGCGCTTGCTCGAAATGCCAATGTGAAGACAATACCCAGTTTGTATGGTCAGCACGAGCGAATCTCAGTGCGAACCATCCCCTCACAAAAGTCTGCACGACTGGGATGTCCACCAAGTGTTGTCCCCATACTTCAGTCGCCCAGGTCTTCAATCGTGCCGCCGTGTAGTTGCGTACCCTAATGCGTCCGACCAAGACTCGATCCGCGAATTCCATCACTTCACCCCACTGAATATCCTCTTCCAGTCTGAGGAAGTATTCGTCCTCCTTGGATTTGAAACACTTATATTTCTTTTTAGGGCCACTCGAAGGGGGAGGGTTCAGAGTCTGGCCAGAGGCCGAAGCAGAGACATGCAATGGTGCCGAGTTCTGGTGAGAGGCAGGTATTACGAACCCTGTATCAGGGGGGGGACCCGAGAGATGGGGAACAGAGGTAAAGCTGCCGGAGGATGGACTAAGGTAACCCGAGGGATCCGAAGGGGAAGTATGGCGGTTAGGGTTTAGCGGCGGACGGGAAAAAGAGTCAGCGGACGGGAAAAAGAGTCAGCGGCCGGGAGATCTAAACCAGGGTTAGGGTTTATCCAACCGGTGACAAAACCGAGGGTTGCTGGAGAGTGAGGGGGTGTAGATAGTGCTGGCCATGTAGGTGGTTCATCCGGGAGGACCATAGGCAGAGATCTCGACGATTCACCAAGAGAGAACTGTGAGTAATGCCCGGAGAGGTCTTCATAATACATACCTTCTGATCTGGCATTTGGGGTTCGCCAGATGGAGACCCCCTCCAATGGGTCAGCGGAGTAATCAACGGACTCCAGATCATCCATGGCCAGCAGCGTCTCGGAACGGCGAACACTTTGAGGTGTAGAGAATCCCGGGGAAAATGACAGGTTGCAGTTACCGGACCGTAAATGGTAAAAAATTGAACCGTCACAGAAATCACCGGAGGTCGCGGCTCAGGTAAAGTCACAACACAGCGAGGTGTATGGCAACCGAATGGAGACAGTAAACTGCACGGAGGAGGACGGAGATAGCTGTAGCGATAGCGGCAGGAGGAAAAAAAAGCGACGTGGTCAGTCTGCAGCTTCAGGGTTCTGAAGAAACCCTAACCATATCCTACGCAAGAAACCCGATCCGTCTCCCTAAAAAAATATTTATATTATTTACATATTAACATGTTATTTTGTATTATCTAAAATATAAGGTAATATCCTTATTTTTTTATTTAAAATCAAAATATAAAATTATATCATTTAATTTATTTTTATTTCTCATACTTTTTTTCATATTTTTATATTAAATTTTTTTATTTCATAAATTTGCTATAAGAAAATATTTTTATATTTTATTTATATTCTGTATGTTTACTTTTTTTCTCGTATCTACCTTCTATTTATTTAAGCACTTAAAAAAGAGAACAACGTGATTATTTTTCTCCTATATTAAATTAGTGCGAGAAAATAAAATAAGAACCACTATTTTTTCCACTTATTTTACATTTCATTTTTCAAAACCTAAAACATTTTAATTATTGTTTAAAAATGTAAAAATATAATAAAATAATTAGCATCTGGATTTTTTTCCTACGTATATATAAAACCCCGTGGTTGTTGGAAAATGTCAAGGAAAGGACAAAGGTACGACCCCTCCCCCACCTCAATCACACAAGGAAGGGCATAAGGCCAACCCATTCCATTTGAATCACCACTATGGTATTTAATTTTATCTTCGAGATGATACTTTCTCATTTCAAGGCCGAGAGGATGGTCTTGCCTCCAGATAATATTAGGCCTCTATATGTCGAATTGAACTTAGATTTACTAGAATTTTCTTAGATGTGAAGGTGGCTTCCCTCACTTTTTACCGGTGAGCTTAAGTCGATTGCAAATTCCTTGAATATTTGGGAATTTGATGGACATGGGTGTGGTTAATTTTACCGTTGGATTCTTGAATATTCAAAGAATCTGCAATCTAAAGACAACCACTTTTCACAAGAAAATTCTGTTATGTAGTTTATTTTAGCTCAATTTTTTTCTCCTTTTTCAGTTAACTGCAAACAAGTACAAAAAGCAGCTATAATGTATTTTGACACACACACACACATACATATATATATATAAAATAATAAATAAAAATTTATAATTATATTTTATTTAATAATATTATAATAACTTAAATATAATAATTTAAAATTAAATATTAATTTATCTTATATAAAATTAAATAATTAGTATAAATATAAAAATTGATATAAATTTATTGAGAAAAATTTTGTTTGACTAATTAAAAAAATTTGCTTTGCCATTGCTTTAGTGTTAGGATATTCCAACACATAGGAAATAGTTAATTATAATTTGGTCTAGTGTAGAGTTAGGTAAAGTGTGTTTCTTTACTATGTACTTTTGTAACTTACAATCCGACGGTCACGATATGTAGTGATTCAACGGTTCATTCTCTCCTTAGTATTACCGACATTTGATCCGTGACTTAACACCCGATTGGTCCATGATCTCTATTTAAAAAGCATGGAGGGTCATTTGTAGAGTAGCCGTTCATGAGAGAAGCTTATGTAAATTTTCATTCTTTTATTAATAAATTGCTTGAAGTGGCTGTGTTGGCTCAAGCCGTGGACTGTTTCCCTCTTTGAGGGTTTTAACCACATCAACAATACTGGTGTATTGATCTGTAATCTATTTGTGAGCGGTGTCCTTTGGTGTTCTATCTGAGGAACTTACCCTGTAAATTCCTACAAGATATTAGAGCTATTTGAGGGCTACATCTGTTGGTGATCCAAATCTGAAGCCGGTAGAACTGCATCTGACTGTCGTTTCCTAGATCTACTGCTACTGATTGCTTTTGGGCTGAGAGGACTGCTCTATTGTGTTAGGAGCATCTGTTCCAATGAGGAACCCCTTTCGTTTGACACGAAAAGGTTTCGGTACCCCTAGCTACATCATTTTTAAGATCTGGAGGTATACAATGTTTATTTGCAGTTTTTAGTTATTTTCCCTCTGTTTATTTTGGTTTATTTAGCTCTTTGTTTTTTTTATTACCGTATCTATACCTTTCATTTCTGCGTATGCTCTTTTCCCCACGATTTTGTGCAATTTGTTCAAATTAGAAACAAAAAGGAAGGATATTCTCATGCATATTCTCTTTTTTGCTGTGCCTTAGTGTGATATCGGAAAATCAGAAACATTGAGGGAAATATTTAGTTTTCGGCTAAAGCTAACTTCAAGCCACAAGGTTTGTTTTTTTTTGTATGTTTGTGTTGGGTTTTGTGTTTTTTTGTTTTGTAGGCAAAAAAGAGCTTTCTCAAGTAAGCACACACCCCAAATCTTCAGTGACTAAAAAAAAAAAAAACTCCTCCTTCCTCTTTTCCAAAAATTACTAACCTATTAATCTAGCTCACTTGGTCCAAAGCTACTTTATGAGAATAGAGGTCTTGAGTTCAAGTCTTTCTTTTTGTTGAGCTAATTAGTTTAAGTTTGGACTGAGAGGACTACTCTATTGTGTTAGAAGCATCTGTTCCAATGAGGAACCCCTTTTGTTTGACGCAAAAAGGTTTCGGTAGCCCTAGCTACATCATTTTTAAGATCTGGAGGTATATAGTGTTTATTTGCAGTTTTTAGTAATTTTCCCTCTGTTTATTTTGGTTTATTTAGCTCTTTGTTTTTTTTATTACCGTATCTATACCTTTCATTTTTGCGTATGCTCTTTGCCCCACGACTCTGTGCGATTTGTTCAAATTAGAAACAAAAAGGAAGGATATTTCTCATGCATATGCTCTTTTCTGCCGTGCCTTAGTGTGATCTCGAAAAATCAGAAACATTGAAGGAAATATTTAGTTTTCGGTTAAAGCTAACTTCAAGCCACAAGGTTTGTTTTTTTTGTATGTTTGTGTTGGGTTTTGTGTTTTTTTTGGTTTGTAGGCAAAAAAGAGCTTTCTCAAGTAAGCACACACCCCAAAGCTTCAGTGACTAAAAAAAAAAAACTCCTCCTTCCTCTTTTCCAAAAATTACTAACCTTTTAATCTAGCTCACTTGGTCTAAAGCTACTTTATGAGAATAGAGATCTTGAGTTCAAGTCTTTCTTTTTGTTGAGCTAATTAATTCAAGTTTGGAAAATGGGCAGTTTTTTTTTTTATATAACATTATCATTCATTTTCGCACATTCTCGCACTTCGTTGACATCTTCAACAACTTTTCTTCAAAAATCCATAACTTCTTCATCCGAAAGTCGTTTTCAGAGCCGCTTTTTTTTAATCAGCCTAATTTCTCGAGATCTTTCCATTGGAACACTTAGTTTCAACATCTATAGCTTCAACTTATGTTAAAATGGAAATTCCATGCCAATTTATTCTTGACAACACTAACTACTTCTAATGGTGGTCCTACATTGTGGATTTACTTAGAAGTAAAGGTCTTTATAGAATAGCCTCAGGCCAAGAAACCAAACCGAAAGATGAAGATAAGGCAGCCAAATGGGAAAATAGGCAATATCAAACACGTTGGTTGATAGGGATGTCTATTTCTACAGACCTTAAATTCCATATCGCAGAACTTGATACTCCTAATGAAGCAATGAAATAGATCACTAAAGTTTTTGGAATTAAAAATGAACTTAGAGCCCATCAACTCAAAAATGAGTTGCTTACATTGGACCCTAATAATTTTTCTTCAATTGAAGATTTTTTGTGCAATTTCAAGACCCTTAGACTTCTCTTGGAAGGTGTTAAGGTTAAGAAAGAAGATGGTAACCTTATCTCTTCCATTCTTACTAAGTTGGGACCAACCTACTCTGTGTTTGTTTCCACCTTCCATTCTACAAGAGAAGCCTTCATTTCTCAAGGACAAGACTACGAGTCCCCTTCCTTTGATGCCTTTTGTGATTCTTTAATAAGAGAACAAGAAAAACTCTTACATCGCGGTCTTCTTAATCATGGAAACTCTTCTAAGAAAGCCTTAGCCGCTTAGCAGCAACCAAATTCAAAGAATCCTAAGAAGCCATATCCTAAAAAGAATGGTCCTAAACCAAACAAGGGTCCTAAGCCATTTCAGTCTCAAAATGAAAA
>APFE030532919.1:14395-52054 GCA_000404065.3 Pinus taeda
AGGTCTTGGGTTCAAATCTCCATTTTGTGGGGGCGTTTTTTTCATTCCCGCACATTCGCGCACTTTGCCGGCAACTTCAATAATTTTTTTTTCAAAAAGCCATAACTTCTTCATCCGGAAGCCTTTTTCAGAGCCGTTTTTTTTAAAACAGCCTAATTTTTCGAGATCTATCCATTGAAACACTTACTTTCAACATCTTCAGCTTCAGTTTTTTTATAAAAAAAAATGGAAAGTCCATGCCAAGTCATTCTTGACAGCACTAACTACTTCCAATGGGCATCATACATGGAAGATTTACTTAGAAGTAAAGGTCTCTACAGAATAGCCACGGGCCAAGAGAAGAAACCCACAGAGATGAAGACAAGGGTCCAAAATGGGAAAATAGACAAGATCAAGCACGTGGTTTGATAGGGATGTCTATTTCTCCTGATCTTAGATTTCATATTGCAGATCTTGATACTCCTGATGCAGCATTAAAACAAATCACTAAAGTTTTTGGGATTAAAAATGAAATTAGAGCCCATCAACTTGAAAATGAGTTGCTTACATTGGATCCTAATAATTTTTCTTGCCTTGAAGATTTCTTGTGCAAATTCAAGACCCTTAGATATCTCTTGGAAGGTGTTAAGGTTAAGAAAACAGATAGTAACCTTATTTATTCCATCCTTACTAAGTTGGGACCAGCCTACTCTGTATTTGTTTCCACCTTCCATTCTACAAGGAAAGCTTTCATTTGTCAAGGAACAGACTACAAGGCCCCTTCCTTTGACTCTTTTTGTGATTCTTTAATAAGAGAACAGGAAAAACTCTTACATCTTGGTCTTCTTCATCTTGGAAACTCTTTCAAGAAAGCGTTAGCCGCCCAGCAGCAACCAAATTTAAAGAATCCTAAGAAGTCATTTCCTAAAAAGAATGGTCCTAAACCAAACAAGGGTCCTAAGCAAACTCAGTCTCAAAATGAAAGATCATTTCAGCAAAATGATAAGACCAATAAAAACAAATGGAAGAAGACTGATAGACATTGCAACTTTTGTAATCGAGATGGCCACTTAGAATCTAAATGCTTTAAGAAGATGGGAGCCTTGGAAGCCGCAATGAAGAAACATAACATCCATGTGGAGCATTCTTCTACTTCTTCAAATTCATCTTCAAGAATGGCACTTTCTGCATGTGGTTGTCAAGCATCTCGGTCTGGATATGCACTAAATGTATCTTCCTCTTCTCATTCTCATGAGTGGCTCATTGATTCTGGAGCTTCTTATCACATGGCCAAAAATAAAGCCATGTTTTCTTCTTTAAATGATTGTAACACCAAAAATTTATATGTTGGTGATGATAGATCTCTTAGTGTTGTAGGGACTGGAACTGTTCATATAAACAATGGTCAATTTAATGATGTATTATGTGTTCCAACCTTATCCTGCAACCTTCTATCTGTATATCAGATAACTCATTCAAGTGAAGGTAAAATCGTTGAATTTTCACCTCACGATGTTGTAATTAAAGACCTAAGAGATCCTAGGAAAATTTTAGCTACTAGCATTGCTGATGATTCTACAAGGTTGTATAAGTTTAACAACTTTGGGTCATCAAGTCTTCCCTCGGTATTTGTTGCTCATAATGATGAAGTGAGCAAACTTTGGCATGAACAATTTGGTCACTTAAGCTATCACTCCCTTCAGAATCTATGTAAAGAAAATATGGTGACAAGTCTTCCAATGGTATCTTGCAGAGATGGTGTTTGTTCCGAATGTGTACTCGGAAAACATCATCGGGATAGTTTTGAAAAACTGGCCTCTTGGCATGCCTCAGCCCCTTTACAGCTTGTGCATAGTAATTTATGTGGTCCACTTCCAATGGTTTCATTCTCTGGCTACAAGTATTTCTTAAATTTCATTGATGATTTCTCCAGACGCACTTGGGTATACTTCTTAAAACTCAAGAGTGAAGTATTTAACATGTTCTTGGCCTTTAAGGTCTTTGTTGAAAAACAATCTGGACATCAAATTCTTAAGCTAATATGTGATAATGGCGGAGAATATGTTAACAACAAATTCATCAACTTTTGCACTGGGAATGGAATTCAAATGCAACATATTGTTCCATATACTCCACAACAAAATGGTGTGGCTGAAAGGAAGAATCACACCTTAAAGGAAATGACTAATTGTATGCTTCAATCTAAAGGAATTAGTCTTAATTTTTGGACAGAAGCAATTAACTATGCAAATTACATAATAAATCGCACTCCTACTAAGGTTTTAAAGAATATCACTCCAGAAGAAGCATGGAGCTCAAATAAACCAAATGTAAGTCACTTTCGTGTTTTTGGAAGTGAAGCATGGGCCCATATTCTAGATGAGAAACATAAAGCTTTAGAACCTAAGAGTGAAAAATATATTTTTGTTGGATATTATGAAGATGTCAAAGGATACAGACTTATTCCACTTAAGTCCAAAAATGTTATCATTAGAAGAGATGTAAAGTTTTCTGAAAACATATCGGCCTACGAGCCTAGTTCGATGGATGTGCCACCTCTCTCTTTCCCTTCTACTTCTAAAAATATTTCTTCTTTAGATGATGATAGCGAGGATGAAAATGCTCCCCCACCTTCTCAGAATCCTCCTTCAGCTCCTCAGCTTCCAAAATGGGTCTGTGCTACTCGAGATGCAACAGGTGCTCTTGCTGGTGATCCTACAGATCAACAACGTACACGTTCACAGTTCGATAGAGCCTCTTCTTTACTAGCTCAAGATTCAACTAATTATGATCCTGACACCTTTACAGAAGCTTCAGGCCATCCAAATTGGGACGCAATTATGAATGAAGAATATCTTTCATTATTGGCAAATGATACATGGGATCTTGTTCCCCTTCCAAAGGGACGAAAACTTGTTAGATGCAAATGGGTTTACAGAACCAAGTATGGACCAGATGGAAAAGTTGATAAACATAAAGCTCGTCTTGTTTCTAAGGGTTTTTCACAAGTTGAAGGCATTGACTATACTGAAACCTTCTCCCCTGTTTCCAAAATGAACTCTATCAGCCTTGTTCTTTCCCTTGCTGTCTCTTTCAAATGGGAAGTCCATCAGATGGATGTTAAATATGTCTTCTTACATGGGGACTTACATGAAGAAATCTATATGGAACAACCTACTGGATTTATACAAACAGACTCTAGCCTTGTATGTTAGCTTAAGAAATCCCTTTATGGTTTCAAGCAAGCCCCTCAGGCTTGGTATGCCAAAATGGATAGCTTTATTTTAGAAACTGGATTTTCTAGGTGTCATTCTCACAATACTGTCTACACCAAGAAAGTGGGAAAGTCTCTTATAATTCTTGTTCTTTATGTTGATGACCTTATCCTTATTGGTAGTGATCCCAACCTTATAAACCATGTCAAGTCCAGCCTTAAAAAAAGTTTGAAATGACAGACTTAGTACACTTGCATTATTAACTTGGTCTTCAAGTCTTACAATCCAAGGAAGGTATTTCTCTTTCCCAATCAAAGTATGCATGTGATCTTCTATGCCATTTTCACATGGAAGACTGTAAGCCAACCCCTTCTCCCTTTCAATCTGGAGCCAAACTTTCAGTCACTTGTACTTCCCCTGAAGTTGATGCTACCTTATACTGTCAACTTGTAGGAAAACTTTTGTATCTGACCCATACTCGTCCTGACCTTTCCTTTGCTGTTGGCCTTATTTCTCAGTTTATGCAAAATCCACATGAAAGTCATTGGAAAGCAGCTAAAAGAATACTTCGTTATGTTCAAGGTAAAATTCACTTTGGGATTCATTACAGTGTAGAAGCATCTCCTCTATTGGTTGGTTTCACTGATTCTAATTGGGCTAGTGACCTTGATGATCGGAAGTCTACTGCAGGTTATGTGTTCACTCTTAGTTCAGGACCTATTACATGGTCTTGCAAGAAAAAAAGTACCATTTCTCTTTCTTCAGCAGAACCAAAGTATTGTGGTGCCGTAGAAGCTAGTAAGGAAGCCTATGGCTTCGTCAGTTCCTGTCAAAGTTTGGCTTTCAACAGCAGCATCCGACTACACTTTGGTGTGATAATCAAAGTGCCATTCAACTATGCAAATATCTAGTCCAACATCAACACAACAAACACATTGAATTGCACATGCACTTCATCAGAAAGCTCATTCATGACCATGTTCTTGAAGTGCAATATTGTTCAACAGATGATCAAGTTGCAGACATCTTTACAAAGGCTCTCACAGAGGCGAAGTTTACTAAACTTCGATTTATGGTTGGAGTTCAGGAAGTTGTCACTAAGGGGGGATAGGCTCTAATGCCTCCTTCCTTCTCCTATTGTGTCATATTTTACATCCTTCAATCCTATCCCAAGTTGTCTTAAGGGATGTTAGGATATTCTGACACATAGGAAATAGTTAAGTATAACTTGGTCTAGTGTAGAGTTAGGTAAAGTGTGTTTCTTTACTATGTACTTTTGTAACTTACAATCCAATAGTCATGATATGTAGTGATCTGATGGTTCATTCTCTCCTCGGTATTACTGACACTTGATCCGTGGCTTAACACCCGATTGGTCCATGATCTCTATTTAAAGAGCATGGAGGGTCATTTGTAGAGTAACCGTTCATGAGAGAAGCTTATGTAAATTTTCATTCTTTTATTATTAAATTTCCTGAAGTGGCCGCATTGGCTCAGGCCGTAGACTATTTCCCTCTTTGAGGGTTTTAACAACGTCAACAATATTGGTGTATTGATATGTGATCTGTTTGTGAGCAATGTCCTTTGATGTTCTGTCTGAGGAACTTACCCTGTAAATTCCTACATTTAGTATTGCGTGTTAGTGTACATGATTCCCAAGCTAGCATTAGATCAATAAAATTTGGAAATGTCCTAAAATGAATTATTCATATTGCATTATATTTGTTTTGAAAAAATAGTTTAAGATTGCATATAATTTATTGGTATATAATTTTAATTAAATAATTATATATTATTTTTTGAAAATTGAAACATTATATTATATATATATATAAATATATATATATTAATAATATGAAGAATTATTCTTGTTTATATAAAGATGAAAATGAAAGAAATGATAAATACAATATAAAGAAAAAAAATAGCAATAATGCAAGGAGCAACAACAAGGTAAGGGGCAACAACAACACAAGGAGAAGCAAGCAACAAAGTAGCAACAATGCAATGAGCAATCAAGGCAAGGAGCAACAACAATACAAGGAGAAGAAAGCTACAAAAGAAGGCAAAGTAACAGAAGGAGGAGGAGTTGTGATATATTAAAATGTTTTGATAATGTTGCAAAGATTTCTATATTGAAGAATGTATGATGTGAAATTGTTGATTAAGCTGAATTGTTGTGATGCAAAGGCAAGACTCCAAGGCAAAGGAAAATATGTTGCAAAAATTGTTGTGATGCATTAATGATAAATGTTTTCATTTGATGTTGGCATTAGGTTGATTCATTTAATCATTACATGTGGCAGAAATTAATATTGGATGAATTATTTATTTCTGTATTCCAATATTCAAGATCTGATGAGTTTGGAAATGAATGAGTGGAAGGCAAAGAGTCAAGCCTATTCACTTCATATTCCTATGTGGAATACAAGCAACCAGAAAACTATCTCTATAAAAGATGTGATTTTGGAAGGCATGTGAGTTTGGTCAATGGGAGAATGTGAGAGAGTTTACAGAACCATTATGCATTAGTTACATGGCACATATGTGTTGGGTGTGACTTTTATACCTGTTTTCTACACTTTCTCTCCCCAGTTTTGATCCTCTTTTCCTCTAGGCCCATGAAACTTCACATGTTAATCACCCTCTTTTCCTCTAGGCCCATGAAACTTCACATGTTAATCACCCTTTTTCTCATTTATATAGCCTATTTCACCGTCATGTTATTTTGCCATGTTTTGCTAAATATTATGATACTATATTCCTTTTTTGTGGCTAACTGGGGTGAGCATTGGAGAAGTATTTTGGAACCTCTTGTCTTTTTCAAGTGTTTCTTGTAGGGACGAAGTTATGGAGTGAACATGCCGCGTTGATCGGTTTCAGAGCAGGGTAGAGCAAATTGTTGCTATACCTTTTACACTGTTACAGGTTGTTGTTACACACTATATGTTGTTACAAGATGTTGTTACACCACGTGCTGATACAGCTTACCATTGTTACACCAAGGATGTTGTTACCCAGTGATTGTTATTACATCTCGAACCGTCATTTGACTAAAGGATGTTGTTTCACCGTAGCTCGCAAAGTCATGGGTATATTCCAGACAACAGCTGTCGGGGGTTATGAATTGTTTATTTAGAAGCAAAGATCCAAGTGGTTGCGATCTTAACCAATGTATCTGAGAAGCATTTGTATTTAGAAATAGGTTATAACTACTTATATTTTATGATCAACATGAGAATCATGAGATTCTCATGACTGATCTATTCCGTCGAGTATGTAATAACTATAAAAGAAACTTGATTTATCATGTATAGGGACGACAGATAGAAAAGCACGGTTACTCTGATCTTGTAACTTTGAATAATTTTTAATATTGAAGTCACTACGGTGATTCTATCACTGCTCCTCATCTGATTCGTTTTCTAATCTCGTGTTTATTCCTGTGCCCCTGCTAGGAAGGAAGGGCCCTCCTCTTTAGCAGGGACTGCAACGATAGAAGTAGTTGTATATTATCGTTTCTTTTATTGTCATATAGTTTTCCGCTATTGTTGTATAAATTGTAAAATACATCCGCTTCAGTTCCAGATTATATTATGTTGTTACACTGATTTGATTAAACAGGATGATAATGACCAGCTGGTGTAGTCATTAGTTTATTGTGTGGCGTGCCCTTCCTCTGGTAATTGTGAACTGTGATTTCATTTATGTGGATTTTTTAATTTCTACATGCATGATTTAATTTCTGCAATTGATTCAGTGACATCCTTTACTGTTTCTTTCTATCTTTTTTTCCATTCTTGGCTGTAGTGTATCGGCACAGACAATGCGAACTCCATTGAAACATCAAGACCTAATGTGGGTTGAGAATTAAATGTTGCAGTCTCGGTCAATTAGGATTGATTAAAACAACACTACATTTTGGCGCCGTTGTCGGGGATGGCAGTTGATGATACAGTCAGCCAAGTCGTTTGTTTGATGATAGAGTGTTCCTAGTCCACAATCGCTGGGCGGTAATACGAGAGGTAAGAACCTGCACATCGCTCTAACACACCTGGGCGGGCTCACCGTTTTGATCACTAGGGCACTTAGGGTGTGGCATTTTGGTGTTTTTTTTAGCATGTCTTCAGCTCTTAAGTTGTTGGGCGGTAAGACAAGAGGTAAGAACCTACGCATCACTCTAACATACTTAAGTGGTCTCACCACTGTCGAAGACTAAGACACTTATGGTGTGAATCAATATAGATAGGGCCCATGTGTGCAATTGTAGGAATTATAGAAACACCAAAATTACCTCCACTCTAATTAGTCATAGGAAAAATGGGTCGTAAAAAGGAAAGGAAGAGTATAGATTTGGGAAGGAAAACATTTATCTAGGAACTGATCTCCAAGGCAGAAAAAAAAACAATCAAGTTCTCAAAGGGACACAAGGAAAATAGGGCCACAAAGAATTGTTACTCCCATAACAAGGATAGAAGCCTCTGATTCCTCTATCTCAAGGCCATATTATTCTAAAGCTAGCGAACATACTCCCAAGATTAAGCATCCAATTCAGGAACAACAGGGGGAAGCTAGTAGCCAGAACTTTAGGACCGAGGGACAAGGGGAAACTGAAGGGGGACATCAAAAACTTGAGACAGGAGAGCACCTATTGGTTTATCAATGTCCAAATTCAGGTAGTGCGGTGAAATAGCCAGACTTGAAGTCGCCTGAGCCATCAAATCCACCTACAAGACAATCACAAGAATAGTTTGAAGAATGTCTGTAACATCAAAGATTAGAAGGGTTAGCAATGGGGGATAAAAATGACAACAACGCTAAAACAAATGCTACTATCACCACCTTTGAGTTCCCAATTGGGGTTATCACAGGCGAGGCTCCCATGAAAAATATTCCTTTATCATCCTTACCATCCTTTTAAGGGATGAATATGGAAGACCCCAACACCTTCTTATTTGAATTTGATGTCTTATGCAGGAGTTATGACTATGTCTCAGATGCTCAAAAACTGAAATTATTTCCTGCTACTTTAAAAGGATCATCCTTGAGATGGTTCATGGGGTTAGGCTCCACTTCTATTCGAACATGGAGCGATATGAAGGAGACATTCTTATCAAAGTACCAAGACTATTGCAGAACCAGGGACTTAAGGGAGGAAGTATTCATAATGACATAGAAGGAGGATGAGGGCCTGGAGGACTATGTAGAGCGGTTCCACTATAATTTGCATAGGTATAAACACATTGATTTAGACCATGAGATATTGAAGACGATATTTATAAGAGGAATGAGGGACGACTTCCTTGATACCCTGAACCTACTAGAAAAAGGGGACATATCACATGAACCACTTGCCGAAATTGTAAAGCTCTATCTAAGATGCTCTAGAGGATCGTCTAAGGGAAGAAGCACAATTTGAGATGCCTCTGCCCGAATACAAAAATATGCAGGCGGAGGAGTAACCAGAAAAGATATCGGTAATTTATTCGAAAATTTCAAGTCGACATCCTTAGTACTATATCTGCCTAGATAACAGCAACACAGATCAAGAAAACACAAGCAAAAGTTGATACACCTCTAGATGTGTTCTGCTTGAATTGCAGGAAGAAACATCCCTTGAGGGAGTGTGAAATGACCATCATCAGCTTGTGCAATATTTGTGAGCTGGAACATTTGACAGGTCAATGTCTGGAGCTCCCTAGACTGAAAGCAATACTTAGAGAATTGAGTGAAGAAGTGCATTCCTCTTATTTCATAGCACCTAGGAGACCATGGCAATCATGACCTCCAGGTATGTCCCAAGATTTTTCTTCTTTCAATTCGTGGAACAATGCATATAATACTCAACAATATCCATGGCAATATTCTGCTCCTTCTCTAGCATAGTTTCCTTCACCCTAGAACTAGTGGTCCCCTCTCCCTCTATCCAATATCCTCCATATCAACCATACCCTTGGAACTAGAACTGGAGGGGGAATTCTTAGAATACAGCTCCACCTGGATTACCAATGCAGTAACAGCTACAATTTCCTCCTTTCCAAACTCTTGCTCCTACACCACCTGTGCGACCCCAACTACCGGTGCAACCTAACCCTAACCCGAACAATAAAGCAGCCTAGGGAATAGAGGCTCTGACTACCTTCAAGACTGACCTTATTACCCTTGTGGGGCCTAATGAAATTCAATTGCATTCAGGTAAGGTAATTAAACCAAATCACTCCCCTATCATTACCGAGGAGGAATGTGAACCTTCCAGAGGAGGTACAATAGATCCTAAGGCAGATGTTACACTTGTAACAACCGATACAGAGCAAACTATTACATTTGTAACAACCAACCTGAGAAGGACTGTTACACCTGTAACAACCAACTCAGGTAAGGCTGATGCACCTATAGCAGCTGACTCGACTGCTATAACTCAGAATCCTCCATATCCTTAAAGGTTAACTGAGCCTGGAATGGCCTCATAACCCGAATCCGACTATCTTATGGAGTTGCAAAATTTTCATGTATGAATCCCTCTGCTGCAAGCTCTAAGGAAGTACCTATTTATGCTAAAACAATGTGAGATTTGTGCATTAAGAAACCTGGAAGGAAGCCTAAAGACCCTACTATCATACACATGATGGAGAAATTGTCCGAACTAATGTCTACTCAGCCTCTTCTAACCAAGTATAATGATCCCGGAAACCCTACGGTTATTGTCTACATTAATGACCAACCCATAACTAACACATTGATTGATCTTGGGGCTGTCATTAATGTGATGACAAAGGACCTCTTTACCACCCTAGGGCTACATGGGCATAGACATACTCCTACTATACTTGAATTAGCAAACAGGTCTCGTGTCAAACCCGAGGGGGTCTTAGAGGACATAGTAATCACAATAGCCTCCTGGAGATATCCAGCTGATTTCTTATCTTACAACCCAATTCCAACTTGGGGGACATCCTTTGATCTTAGGGAGACCTTGGCTAGCCACTGCAGATGCATTTATAGGATGTAGATTTGGATCTATGGTGATCTCAGATGGCCAGGATACAAAGAATCTTAATATTTACCCCCCAAAACCAAATGTGGAATTGTATAACCCCTGGTGGGATGAGTTTGAGCCTGAATCAGATCTTTTCCTACCACTCCTCACTCTAAGGAAAGCCCAGTATTTCAAGGATGAGACAGAAAATGATGTCATTAATGGTTTTATTAGTAACTCATTTTTAGTTGCTTCCATTGAAAACTCAAAGGAGGAAGAGGAGGTAGAAGATATAGATTTTGAACAAATGAGAACCACTCCAAATACTGACATCAGTCCAATTGAAATAGAACTAGGAAATTTTCTGAACATTAAACCCAACTTGACTACTGAGAAAAACCAACTTCTGTTACAAAAATACAAAAATTCATTTGCATGGGACTATACGGATATAAAAGGGATTCATCCCAACCTATGCACTCACCGCATTTATTTAAAAGATGGCTGCAAACCAGTTAGGCAACCGCAGTGCCGCATGAACCCTACATTGAAGGAGCTAGTGAAGGAAGAATTACAAAAACTCCTGAGTGCTAACTTTATTTATTTGATATCTGACAGTCAATGGGTGTCTCTGCTTGTCATTGTCCCTAAGAATAATGGAAAGTGGAGAGCCTGTGTGGATTACAGAGAACTCATTCAGGCCACTCAAAAGGACCATTTTCCTTTACCATTCATAGATCAGGTCCTTGACACCCTTTTTGGATATTTTTTTTTCATTTCTAAATGGGTTTAGTGGCTACACCCAGATACAAATTTCCCTGGAGGATCAGGATAAAACAACCTTTACTTTCCCTTGGGGAACTTTCACATATAGAGTACTCCGTTTTAGACTCTGCAATGCGCTAACAACTTTTCAGAGGGCTATACTAGGAATTTTCTCTAATTTGTTGAATGACTGCCTTGAAATCTTCATGGATGATTTTACACCTTATGGTGATTCTTTTGAAACAAAAATAGCTAATTTAGAATAAGTGTTGGAACGTTGTGTATAGACTAATGTTGCTTTGAGCACTAAAAAATGTCACATGATGATGATTGAAGGGATCGTGCTAGGACACTATGTTTCTCCTGATGGGAACAAGGTAGACCCTGCTAAAATAGAGGTAATTATGAAAATTCCAACTCCCAAGATGCAAAAAGAGGTACATAGTTTCTTGGGGCATGCAAAGTTTTACAGAAGATTTATAGAAAAATTTCAAAAAATTGCATTGCCATTATTTTCTTTGCTCATGAAAGATGTCAACTTTTTGTGGATAGGAAAGTGTGAGTAGGCCTTTTTGAAGCTGAAATGATGTGTATCAACAACTCCAGTTTTACGTGGACCTAACTGGGAACTGTCATTTCACATAACTATAGATGCATATGATATTGTTGTATGTGTTGTTTTGGGCCAACTGGAGGACAGGAAACCTTATGTTATTTATTACATAAACAAGAATTTGACTCCGGCTGAGCCCAATTACACAGTGACTGAGAAGGAATTCCTAGTAGTAGTGCACACCATCAATAAATGTTGACATTATATCACTGGGTATTAGGTATTTGTACACACTGACGACACTGCCATTCATTTTTTAATGAATAATCCAATCACCAATGGTAGAATTACATGTTGGTTATTGCTGTTACAACAATTTTTCCTCCAAGGAGATGAGAAAGATCATACAACAGAGTGGTACCTATACCTCGATAGATGGGAATCTCTATCATGCTGGCCCAGATTTCCAGATCAGACGTTGTGTTAGGGAAGATGAGATCTTTGACATCCTTAAGGCTTGTCACGAGGAACCTTGTGGAGGGCACTTCAGAGACAAGTTGATAAGATACAAAGTCCTTTCGACAAGGTATTATTGGCCAACAATATTTTAGGATGCTAAGAAGTTCGTCAAAGGATGTGATACTTTTCAAAGAATGGGCCAACCACTGCAATTAGATGAGATGTCATTACAACCTCAAATCATCTTAGAACCTTTTGAGAAATGGGCCTTGGATTTTGTGGGACCAATTAATCCTTCATCTAGACATAAATCCTACATATTGGTCTGCACTGACTATGTCACAAAATGGGTTGAGGCATAAGCACTAACTAGAGCCACGGAGCAGACTACTTCAGACTTCTTGTTTGAAGACATATTTGTCCATTTTGGTATACCCAAGGAGATAGTCATAGATGGAGGGCCCCAATTTACATCCCATATGATCAGAAGTTGGTTGAAAAATAAAAAATCGATCATAGAATCACAACACCTCATCATCCACAAGCAAATGGCCAAGTGGAAAGCAACAACAAAGTCATTGAGGGGATTCTTACCAAGACCGTGGCTAGCCACCGAAGGAATTGGGCCGATAAAATTCCAGAAGTGTTGTGGGCATACAAGACTACATGGAGGAATACCACGGGATTCTCACCATATGAACTCATGTATGGTAAAACTCCCTTATTCCCTATTGAATTCGAAACCAAGACATTGAGAACAACATTGTAGGTAAATTTGGATCTAGCTATAGCACAAAATCAGAGGTTGAATCAGTTCAATGAATTGGAGGAGAAATGGCTAGTTGTTATCCAACAACAAAGAGGTAAGTGGCATGACAGGTTCATCAAGAAGAAGAAGTTCCAGAAAGGAGATTGGGCTCTCTTATATGATTCAAGATTCAAGGACTTCAAGGGTAAGCTATGCGCCAGATGGCTAGATCCCTATGAGGTAGATGCAGTCTTTGACAATGGGACTGTAAATTTTGTTACCATTGACAGTGCGAGGACACCATTGCTTGTAAATGGCCACCATCTTTGGTTACATCATAAACCTGCTTCAAGGGATTCATTTGTCAACATTGTCACGAATTTGGATCTTCAGATTACAGGAACAGGGGAAAGCCCCCCTATGCTGCCAAAATTCTAATTTTTTAATAAGTGTAACAGCTAAAAACCAACCACTATTGGTGGCTATTACACCTTCCTAAAAAAAAGGACACAGAATAAAACAATATGGCTATGAAAACCTTTTCCGAGCGCAAACAAACAACTTCTGTAGAAGTTGAAAACCACTCTGTGCCGACTGTTACACACTCTGTAACATCATTTGTTATTTCAAGCATATTCTACAATAATGTTGTTACATGACCTTTTTTTCTTTTCTTTTTTTATCTTTTGTGAAAGTCAATAATATATAATAGTCATCTTGGTTGTACATCTGTAACAGCTGATGACTTCTCGAAATAATCCGAGTAAATTATTTATTGTAACACACAACATGCATCATCGTGGTTCGGAAAGAAGTTTCCTTGACCACCAGAATTAAATTCGTGTGCCTTGACACCAACGTCTTCTCCCCACGTTACACCAGATACATCATACAAAGGCAATATCGTTATTCGCTTTTATTCAGTAATTATGGAAATCTAACGCGATATACCTTTTGAGGACCGAGGTTAGCTGTCACATTTAAGCCGGGGGAGAATTATATTGCGGCATGACCTTTGCATGACTCGTGTTTAAAAACCATGATCAAAGCATGATGATCTGGTAATCATTGTCACTTAATGATTGATCATGCCAAAAAAGGGAATTGTACCTCCGACTAGACCTCCCATAACCGAGAATTAATAAGGAAACATTACTTCACAGTATGAATCATGATTGCAAATCCTAATTTGAAATTATTGCCTGCATCACCCTACCATTTACCCCCTGCTGGAGCATTACATCCCCATTCAGAGTGCTCAGATAAGTGAAGAAGAACAGTTGCAGCGATGAAATAGCTCAATAGTGTGTCGACTGCTCCAGAACTTCTAAAGGGGGGGAAAGAGAGGAGAACAACATTGAATTTGTGTAGCGATGGGTGGAGCAAAAATTCAGCATGAACCAGCGTCAATAGAGGCTTTGGAAAACTTCCATGAAGCATGTCAAATTTTTAAAGAAGCAGGCTAGTTTGAGTTTTTCCAGAGGCTGGAAGGATCATACGGGGGAGTTGCCATGGAGTTCATGAATAATTTAGAGAGGAATCAAGCATAGGTCAAGGGATTAAAGATGGAGTTAACAGAAGGGGTAATTTCCCAAGTGACGACATTACCAATAGAAGGAAAAAGGTGGTTTAATAGGAAAGTGAATGCCCCCTCCTTGAAGGAGGATTTTCTCCAAGGGGAGGAACAACTGGTGAAGAAAGGAAGGGGGATTGACAGGTTGTCACTTCCCCAGCCATGGGATGATGTCACTCTTTACCTCATCAAGTATATCACCTGTGAGGGAAGGGAAACAATCGTATTCAATTACCACTTTCCGTTGCTAAACCACCCTCGGCATCGACAGCTGATAAATCTTCCCTACTTTTTGCTAGAGAACATCAAGCATATGGACGTGGCCGTAAAAATAGTTGCACATCTAGAGACGTGTCACAAACCATGGCCTCATTAAGATTATTGTGTTGGACGCCCTAAGTCACCAGCGTAGGAGTTGGGAGGAATTCATGAGAAATAAGGCCGGAACTACCCGCAAGAAACAAACTGGGACGTCTGAGGAAACTCCGACAAAAATCAAGGAGCAACCCCAACCCTCGAAAGTAAGGGTTGGAAAGAGCCCAGTTGATAAGCCAATTGGTGAGAGGTGGCCAAAACAGAGAGTAAGGGTTAGTGGGCACCCAGAGTCCCCATCCATGTCTAAGAATAATAAGGAGGTAGCAGAGCAAAAGGATGAAGAGCAGGCTCGGCCGGAGGAACCTTCCTCACCAGGTAAGAACGCGACTCAATCCTTGCTATTCAAAATTGAAAATTTAGAAAAAGAGAATGAAAAGCTAAGGAAGTAGTTAGCAGAGGAGAAGGTAGAGGCAAGGGCCCTAGGGTTGCACACTTTGGCTGAGGCTGTAGACAGAGCCAGGAAGGGAAATGTTCCGGGTACTATGTGCACGACCTATGCTAAGAATCTAGTGGCAATGGGGTATAGAGTATGTGCAATGGACACCATCTCGAGGGAAACACAAACCGAATCCTTATTTGTTGACACACAAAAACTCATTGAAGATGCTTCTATTACAAAATAACCAATAGTTGAGATGGAGTAATCCACAAAAAATAATTTGGTAGCTGATACACAGGAACCCTTGGTTGACACTGTTGTTGCACAAGAACCAACAGTGGAGACAAAAGCCAACCAAGGGAAATAAGAAGAAGCTAATATCCATGAACCTGTGGTTGACACCGCTGTTACATAAGAACCAACAGTGGAAACAGAAGCTTACCAAGGGGAAAATGACACACAAAAACCTGTGGATGAAATTGTTGTTACACAAGAACCAATAGTGGAAGTGGAAGCTTATTAGGGAGAGAAAGAAACTGTTACACAAAAATCCATTGATGACGCTACTATTACACAAGAACCAGTAGCCGAAATGGAGCCGTTTCACCCTCAGGAGGTTGTTACACCCTCGATTGTTAGTGCATGTGGGAGAACATTGGGCCCTAACGAAGGATGGTGTTCTGAAAGAATGTTGTTGATACTAGAGTTACAGAAATGGAAGCAGCACGCGCTTTCTCTATAAGAGGGAATGATCTCGGTCAAGGCACACAAAAGGATGATGGATTCACTCAGGGAAAAATGGTTAAAGGAAGAGTGAGACAGGGAATAGGAAGTGCAGAGGCATAAGGAAACCATGAAGAAAAAGGACAAACAACTGCAGTTGTTACAACGACAGGTTCTGGATCTGACAAATGACAAGACAAAGCTTCGTGAGATTGCCTTGAACCTGCTAGGATGCAGGCGACCTTCCCCATCGTATCCAATGTTCCTCTGGGAACATTATTATTTATTTCAGTTAAAAGCAGTCTTTGAGAACATGCCTTATTTGGGTTCTTCTACCCATACTTTTCTTCAAATTTTTCGTACTTGCGATTTTGATGAATAGAGCTTACTTTGTGAGCTATTTTTTCATAACATAATGTGTGAGTATGTCAGTACAAAGATGCTAGCAAGTGTCTTCTCCTATATGGGAGATTTGCAGTTGCGGGCTTTCCTTTCGTTTATGAGAAACTAAATCTAATGGAATATGGCCATGAAATCAGTCGAAACTAATAAGAAATGGAAATATTATGGGTCATAGCAGAACCAAGAATGTTTTATGAAGTAATACGTGAGTTTAAGCTATTCCTGAGCACCCCAGGGGTTAGGGAACAACCAACCACTTATAGAAAAAGGATTGTGAGGATTTTCCTCAATTTGCATGCACAGATGAAAATTCGAGTGCTAGCAGGTTGCCTTAAGCACACCGAAGCCTGTAGCGCTAAGTTGCAAGAAGGAGATCCTTTTGAATACAAAAATTTCATGGTTGTTGTTACACAGGTACCCGAATATGCTTTGGTAGTGTAGACATTGGGGGAATTTGGATCGGACTTAGATTTAAATTTCCTTTGATTTGGTTAACAGTAGAAGAATATCAGTCAGACTACCACCTGTGCGACTATGAAGAAGAATCCTGGCCGCGACAATTGATGGATACTCAGGAGTGTAGGGCTCCGGGTGAAGACATTGTTGGTGCGTATAATTTTACAGACTTGCATCGGGGGTATAGAAGGAGAAGTTGAGGTTCTGCATGGGGACATGCAGTTGCTTCAGTTGGGGGGAGATGTTGGGTGTGAATTTTATACCTATTTTATACACTTTCTTTCCCCAGTTTTGATCCTCGTTTCCTCCAGGCCCATGAAACTTCACATGTTAATCACCCTTTTTCTCATTTATACAGCCTATTTCACCGTCATGTTATTTTTCCATGTGTTGTTGAATATTACAATACTATATTCCTTTTTTATGGCTAAATGGTGTGAGCATTGGATGAGTATTTTGGAACCTCTTCTCTTTTTAGGTGTTGCTTTCGGGGACGAGGTTATGGAGTGAACAGGCCACATCGATCAGTTTCAGAGAAGGTTAGAGAAGATTGTTGTTACACCTTGTACACTGTTACAGGTTGCTATTACAGGCCGTTGTTACACCACGTGCTGATACAGATGACCATTGTTTTTGCAAGGATGTTGTTACCCAGTGATTGTTATTACATCTCGAACCGTCATTTGACCGAAGGATGTTGTTGCACTGTAGCTAACAAAGTAATGGGTACTATTCCACACAACAACTGTCAGGGGTTATGAATTGTTTCTTTAGAAGCAACAAATCCAAGCAGTTGCGATATTAACCAATGTATCTGAGAAGCATTTGTATTTATAAATAGGTTATAACTACTTGTATTTTATGATCAACATGAGAATTGTGAGATTCTCATGACTAATCTATTACTGATTTTGGGTATGTAATCATTATAAAAGGAACTTGATTTCTCATGTATAGGGACGACACATAGAGAAGCATTGTTACTTTGATCTTGTAATTTTGAATTATTTTTAATATTGGAGTCACTACAGTGATGTTGTTACTCCTCCTCATCTGATTCGTTAACTAATCTCATGTTTATTCCTGCTTCCCTGCTGGGGAGGAAGGGCTCTCCTCTTTGTAGAAATTCCCACCTATAGATCACCTGGTAATGCAATATACTAAAGCAAAACACTTGATCTACTTCTACAAACAATTTAACGGAAGCTTAATCGAATTGAGCAACATCAATAAGAACACATATAACTAATAAGAAGAATTCAATCACACATAACACATAAGATATAACCAGGGGAAATCCAAAGCATAAAACCCCAACTCTGTATTATCATACAAGTGGAAATCCTTTCCAAGTTACAAAAATAATCAACTCAAAAGCTTTCCTGCTCTCTTTGTAATCAGATAATGAAGCTCATGGACTACATAGACAAGTATATATCCTCATCAGGTCCTCCAAGCCCCTATTTCTTTGCAAAAATTTTCTTGGGGTCTAGTGAAGCCACATGTGTGATTTGGCCTCATCGCACTCACTATACAAGAAGAAATAAAAATGCAATTCTCTTGTAAAGAAATCCTTCTCCATGCAAGGAATATTCATCTAGAAATATCCTAGCAACTGATAGTACGTTGTCCCGCTATCTGAACTCAACTGGGTCTCTGTCTGAACTGACATGCATGAGTTATCCATGAGAGAATATTCAGTTATCTGAAGAACAACAATTATATGCAAGCATGCATTAACTAACTGAACTTACTTAATTTAAACAAATTGTTTAAATCAAATATAACTGGAATTGACTCAGTTAACTGAGCCAACTAATTACTACTCAATATAGAACTCATCCTTATCTCTTTAACTGATGGATAAATTCCTCAATTAATGGAGAAATTGTTGCTTGTCCTCACATAAACTTCATGTTTGAATTTTCTCAACTAATTAACTCATGGTGAATTAATTAATTTATTTTCAAATAGCTGTTAAGTTCAAATTCGAATTTTACTTGCTGTGTTTAGTCCAAGGACGGACTAAAGTAGGAATCCATCTGAAATGCTATTTTTAGAAAAGCTATTTTTAGCACTTTCACTTTTCATCCAATATAGCTAAGTTCAACACTAGATGAAACTGCTATTTATAGCAGTGCTATTTTTATCATTTCTTGTTGCTATCTTCAACACTCTTTAGCAGGGACTATAGCAGTAAAAGTAGTTGTATATTATTGTTTCTTTTATTGTCGTATGGTTTTCCGTTGTTGCTGTATAAATTGTAAAATACATATGCTTCATTTCCAGATTATACAACGCTATTACACTAGTTTGATTAAACAAAATGATAGTGACCAGGTGGTGTAGTCATTAGTTTATTGTGTGGCGCGCCCTTTCTCTAGTAATTGTGAAGTGTGATTTCATTTCTGTGGAGTGTTTTAATTTCTGCATGAATGATTTAATTTTTTCAATTGATTCAATGACATCCTTTACTGTTTCTTTCAATATTTTTTTCCATTCTTGGCTGTAGTGTATCAACACACACAATGTGAACTCCATTGGAACAACAAGACATACCCTGGGTTGACAATTAAATGTTGCAGTCTTAGTCAATTAGGATTGATTAAAACAACACTGCGATATGGAGCTGATGTGATGCTGATTTGAAGGGAAGAACAAGAAGAAATGAAGAGGGAGACATGCATAATTTATGACAAGGTAAACCAACACATTATTATTATTTTGTGTTTGCATAAGGAGATGGTAGTCTCCTTTCAAGTTAAGGATTGATAAATATCCAGTTGGAGATGGTTGAGGTAGGAGCCTCCTGTGGGTTGTAGCCTACAAAAATCATATGGGAGTTGGAGCTTCCTTGCATGTCGCAGCTTGCAGAAAATTGAGGTAGTAGCCTCTTATAGGTTGGGGCCTACAGAAAATCAGATGTAATATGGAGTAGGAGCTTGCCTTTGTATCACAACAAAAATAAAACTGTGGTTTTCTCCCTTTATGGGTTTCCACATATATCTGGTGCCAATGTGTGTTGTTATTATGTGTTCATGTGATGGTTTGGTTTTCTTATTACTTTTTGATCACATATTCATTATGTTCATTATTCTTTGTTAACATGATCATGTAATGTTTCAATTAATGAGTTTTAGGAAAATAATATTAATGTCCATGAGTATACTAAACCAATTCACCCCCCCTCTCAGTTTAGTCAAGTTTTCATCAATTGGTATCAGAGCCAGTTCATTTTGTATAAGACTAACATCTTGAAGTTAGATCTAGTTGAGCCATGGACTATCAAAGTGTACCTATGTTAAGTGCAACAAACTTTCATGAGTGGAGAGATAAGGTTAAAACCGAATTGATAGCTTATGGACCTAGTGTATGAGAACTAGAATGTGATGACTACTATAAAGACTCCCCCTCTGTGCAAGAAAAACAATGGAATGCTAAGGTGAAATGCTATATGTTTAACAATATTCATAGTATGGATGTTGATACAATAATAGATGTAAAATATTCAAAAGAAATCTCGAATAGATTGCATCTCATGCATGAAGGAGACACTAGTAGTTGCAATGTCAAGAAGGATAATATATAGAGGAAAAAGAAAAATTCCCATCAAAAGGAAAGATTTAGGTCAAATGAGCTCTCTACTAGTGCAAATGGATTAGATTGCCATGATGAAAAGAGAGTTGAAGAACAAGCCAAGTTTGACATAGCCTTGACTGAAATAGATAGATTGAAAAATGAAAACAAATATATAAAGAAACTGGTACAAATATGTGATGAGAGAGAGAATAAGTACAAGGAATAAATTGTGAGTTTGAAGAGACAACTTGAAGAATCAAGGAGAGGAGAAAGGATGATGAATAATGAGACAAAGGAGAAAAAGGTATAATTTGAAAGATTAGAGTCTGAGATTATTACAGCTAGAAGTGATTTGGATGAAAAGAAAACTTTATATAGAAATCGTGAAGAGGAGATTGAATCCATGAAGGACTCAGAATATGAGAGCAGTAGCTAAAAGGAAACCTTAAAGGATAATGAAGTTCTGAAAATACATATAGGAGAAAAAGCCAACAACAACATGATTGGAAAAGAAATAAACAAATACAAGCAACATAATCAAAATTAAAAGTATGAAGTGAAGAAAATGAAATCTACTCCTAGATATGAGGTTAAGAAGCCTGCAATAATTCAAAGAAGAGAACATATATCATGCTTCCATTATCATGAACCCGGACACATAGCAACAGATTGTAAGAACAAGAAGATCAAGACTATTCAAAATAACATGCAACAAACAAGAAGGTGTTATCCAACAAGCAATCAAAGGAGAACATTAGCCACCATGTAAATAAACTCTTTATATGGTTATTGGTATATGTGTCATAAATTTGGACATACGACATTTGAATGCAAAGTGTATATGAAGAAAAACATGAAAACAAAAAGAAAAACATCATTTTCTCTATTTCTTGGCCATACAAGATGTTTTTTGTGTAATAATATTGGCCACAAATCAAAGGATTGTAAGCTTCATTATATTCTAACGAGCACTAAACAGAGGATGCAAGCAATTCCAAATAGATTAAACAATGCAAGAAATTCAAATAAGAGAATACAACCTACTAAAGTGTGGAAGAGAAAGAATAAAGAACAACCAATGACCTAGCTTTGTCTCAATGGGAGTTACTCAAGAAACAAAAGAAGAATTTGTTAATGTTGAACCAATAGCACCTAAGGGGGAGAGTAGCTCCATTATTGACAATGAATATTTGAATATGTACGTGTGAAATACATCTATACTAAGGAAAATATATTGAATAAAATATTGGAAAGAAGCAAGTTACAAAAGGGAATATGTCACCTATTTGAGAACCTGAAATAGTAAGAGATATGTGAAGCAATTCGAAGAAAAGCTGGAAGATAACAAGAGATTTTTTTTGAAGGCTTCTGCAAAATATGCAAAAGAAGAAAGGGGAATCTACTACATCAATTCATTCAACAATTGAACAACTGCACACATGTCAAATGCTGCAAATAAAAATGGAGAATCAAGACAAAACCTTAAAACTTAACAGATTCAGATCCATCTTGAGTACATTAATCTCAAACTTAGACCAATAGACTCTTAATGGCCTTGATTGTGATTGTGGATACAAATCTATGAGAACAAGACATTCTCATGCATCTGATTACACTAGAAAAATTGTGAGTCAAAAGGAACCAAAGATCAATAAAATGGATGTATAAATCACCAGAGTTACATATAGGAAATTTTTTTAATAAAGGGAAGGAGTTGAATAAATAATAATAATAATAAATAAAATACAAAACTGATTCCAAGGAAATCAAAGGTTCAACTTTCCAAGGAGATTAGGAACTGCTCAGACTGGTAAAGTGGTCGAGTGGACCTTCAGTTAAATTCCTAGTTAATATAGTCCACACAATGGAAACCTCAAGTTATTGGGAACCATATCAAAGGGACCCAGTGATTCTCACAGTTGCATCGGATGGTGATTTACATATTCATGGGAAGTTGTTGAAGGAGATTACGACTCAAATATGTTTCACACCAAAGAATGACAATGAAGAGAGTAATTTTTCATGAAATAACAGAATCTGCCACAAGAAATTCTATGAAAACACAAAGAGACACCAACATGGATCTTATGAATGCATATATTGTTCGTCGTACTCTCGATTATTTGATAGGATTTAATATCACGTCAATTTTATGAAGGAAATGCTCATTCTACTACATAAACAATTAGTGAAAGTATGGAGTGCGGCCTTCTAGACGCGTGCAAGTATTTTTTGTAATGAATGGTGTTTCTTATGAATATATATGGATGTGTTACATATTATTCCAATTAGTAAAGAGTTATATTTAGATGCATTATATTAATGACATGTAGCGGTAGAGAAATGATAGGGATTGGTGCATAAGTCTGTGGTTCAAAGGATATTTAATTGTGTAATGGTCATGTGACCAAGTCGACAGAGAAACACTCAATGATATGATGCCATTGATATATATTTGGAAAATACATTATTGATACATTGAGGAATAGAATATGTTAATGCACAATTCTTGTTGGTACTGGTAGCATTCAATTACTGGCAAATTCAGCGAATTCAGAACAACTACATAGCGAGTGCCACCTACAGAGCCATTGCATTATTGCCTAGCCATATGCCTGATATTATTCTTAATGGATGGATTTTTTTGTGTCAGTCACATAATTGCATAATATGACATTCTCAAACATTGGATACGTTGGTGTACACAACAGGGACCATATGGTGGTAATAGATGTTACATTATATACATTAGCATTATTATTATTTTCTGGCACCTCGCACAACTTTTGGGACACCTTCTAGTAGTGTTGCATCATTTCCAGCTATGTGGTAGCATTACATTATGATTGACAATATTATACTGTGGAAGAAAGCGCTATAATTGCAGGCCCAAGGAATTCATTACATAGTTGGTGGCATTATATATCATATGGAAATGGAGATATGAACTTGAATCCCAGATGCCAGTTTAGCGACTCAAAGTGAATTTTTAGTCCTTTTCTGTAAAAAAAAATCGTAGCAGAAGAATCATCCATGTCTGGTGTTGACAATGGCGGAACCTCGGGTGTTGGTGCAATGAGTGTGGAGGAAGAGAAGAAGCTCATGGACCAGGGTGCCCACATTAATATCAAGGTCAAGGGACAAGATGGAAATGAAGTATTCTGCAAGATCAAACATAGTACTCAACTGAGGAAGTTAATGAATGCTTATTGTGATAGGCAATCTGTTGATTTTAACTCCATATTTTTTTTGTTCGATGGGAGGTGTTTACGAGGGGGACAAACTCATGAATAAATTGAAATGGAAGATAGGGATGATATTGATGCCATGATTCATCAAACAGGAGGCATGCGTTAAAGTGTGCTGCAAACTGGATGACAACCTCTTGTCACTTGAAAGACGATTTGAATTTGGAAATATGTTAGAACTTTTTGAACTTAGTTTTGGCACATAATATTAATTTCGTAGACTTAATTAATGTGCTCAAAGATAATATATATAGATGTCTTTATATACAAAACCTTGAAATAAAAAATGGATGTAAACTCTAAGCTATCTTGATTGCCTTTTCTCTATTATGTTAATATTCTGTTATACATGTTTGGCACATAATATCAAATCTTTGGCGCCTTCAAGTGGTTGAAGTACTACACTGAATGACACTTAAATGGTTACAATGTAATGGGATTTGACAATATCAGACACATATAAGCGCATTAGAGCTGATATATTTTTAATTTGACGACAGATAGATTTAGAAAACATCATGCAACTTGTGAGACTGAGTCATCCCTCCAATCACTCAGATTGTCAAAGTGCTCTAAAAAAATCCCATCAGGTTACTCAGTTGAAGCTCATAGGTAACTTGCTGGAATAACATAAGATTATGAATGTGAAGAGATGTCCAGAGAGCCTCAACTCTTGAATGAGGCCCTGTGCGAGGAAATGTAGTGCCTGTTCGACGTAAAAGCTTGATACATTTTCAATTCCATCGCTTCCTCCTAGTCGGCTCATTTTGTCCATGGTTTTTCAAGGGCTAGGGTTTGGTGCTTTTTCCAGAAGCCACCTCAAGGTCACTCCCTTCCAATCGAGTTCTCAGTATACCATTTAATAATAGGCATTTAAAACTGCTCTTTTAAATATGTACATGACAATTGATGTTCAGTCATTGTTAGATCACTGCCATTTATCGTTGGCGTTGACAGCAGGGTATTAAACAATGTACTGGGAATATTAAAAGGGTTGCGTACTATTATGAATGTTGTGAAATGGCATGTGATAGTGTGTTTTATTTTCGGTTATGATTTCAATTCGACCACTTAATTGCTTGAGTGGACGATATATTAATATGGTGTTTTATATATATATATCCAGCATGGAATCACTGTTCCTATACTCGATTATTAATGTCAAGGGATTATGGCTCATCCATGGCCCAAAAATTCCCAAGTTCGATATGGATGAATGCTACGATATGGAATTGTTTGAATGGACTAAGGGGGACATCAATGATGAGGATCATAAAGAGCGTGTGAATGCCATGATTGAAGATCAAGAGCCCTTCGAGGTTCTTTCTGCATAGCAAAAGTTGTTGCCTGCTATCATCAAAGCTCTTTTGCTTCTGCTTAAGAGGACGGTAGATTTTATATCTGATTGTGGGGCTTAATGAGGATACATTGGCACAAGATCGTGGGTATGTTTTTTTTGGGACAAAATATGAAAAGAATTTGACACTCAACTATGGTGGATCGTTGATCACAACCTGTTACATACTTGCACATTTCTGGATGTGATAGCTTTACGATTGGTATATTTTGTTTTCCAACATCAGCTATTATCCCACTCCACGATCACCCTAGACTGACTATCTTGAGCAAGATCCTTTATGGCTCATTTCATGTTAAATCCTATGATTGGGTTGACCCATTTAACATACCAAAATCCATCGATAAATCACAACTAAGATTAGCCAAACTGAAGGCATACGCTGTTATCTCAGCTCCCTGTGAGACATCAGTGTTATATCCGACAACTGGAGGCAATTGACATTCTTTCACAGGAGTGACATCTTGTGCAATACTTGAGTTCCTTGCACCACCTTACTCGGACAAAGCTGGAAGGAATTGCACATTTATCGTGATTACTCATGTGCAATTTTTCAGGGAAATTTTATCAAGAAGACTAATGAAGATCAAGGTTATGCATGGTTGGAGGTAGATTATCCCAGTGACTTTTTTGTTAGAGGCAGACAATAAATGGGCCCTAAATTTGAGGTTTGATGATAATAAATAACAACTCTTGTTGAGATATCCAATGTTCTTAGAGTGACAAAGAAGTGGATGGCATGTTTAACTATATGAAGTTAGCTAGTTTTTTTTGCTTTGTGGATAATCACGCTGATTATCGCATGTGTGAGGAAGGATTAATTCATGGTGTAGTGAATGGTTGACATATTAATAATATTTTTTATTTACTCTCTCATTTAAAATTACTGGTCGATATAAGGTGAACAACGTTATATTATATCATTGCCATAATACGCATTGTCTCCAAGAATATCAGTTCACATGTATGCATTTGTTGTGCATTTGAAATATGAAGGGATATGTTCTTCGTATCAGATAACCACCTTACACAACAAAATCCTGAATGTAGCATATTATATACATAATATAATATCAGTTCACATGTATGCATTTGTTGTGCATTTGAAATATGAAGGGATATGTTCTTCATATCAGATAACCACCTTACACAACAAAATCCTGAATGTAGCATATTATATACATAATATAGGCACATCCATGAAGATATCCTCAAATGCACATTATAACATTTCAGCCTTGCAACACTATCAGCACTCAAGCCTCAAGAGACATGTAGCAACAATCATCGACAACAAATAAAAAAAACCATTGAGATATTATATGGTGGCACAACAGTGTTATATCATGGCACAACATATATATATATATATACATATTTATTTATTTGGCAGAATGAATCTTGGATGTGCATGTAATGGAATGAAATGAAGGAGTGTATTAACAAGAAACAATATTGTGGAGGCCAGTCACAAAGTTGTTACAGGTCGATTATTAAGTTGGCAGACTATTATTCTTAATATAACAAATTAAAATGATTCATGATATTGGAACACATGGCACAAAGTTTATTGCTTATGCTGGTCAATTTATTTCAAGGGCGCAACTCATTCAATGATGCATTCCTTACAAAGTGTTCTCTCAACAATATTCTTTCAATATTTAATAGAGTGTTCTCACGACAATATTTTGCAATGTTAAAATTTCTGAAGAGTATTTGGAGCAACATTCATTTAATCTAGAGTAGCCCTAATAATCCATATGGAGTGGAGAAGCCCTATTAAGTCATCTCAACACCTGTAATCCCCTTGCCATTGATGTCAAAGGGGGAGGTAATCAGAGGAAGGAAGACACTTCTTAGGACAAAAGGGGGAGGATTAGTGTTTTTCCATCAATGCCAAAGGGGGAGATTGTTGCCATTATTGCCATTGATGGCAAAGGAGAAAAGGAGCAGTAACAAAGTAGCAACAATGTAAGGAGTAGCAACAAGGCAAGGAGAAGCAACAATACAAGGAGCAACAAACAACAAAGTAGCATCAATGAAAGGAGAAGCAACAATACAAGGAGCATCAAGAAACAAAAGAAGGCAATGGAATAAAAGAAGGAGGAGGAATTGTGAAACATTAAAATGTTTTCATAATGTTGCAGATATTTCTATATTGAAGAATGTATGATGTGGAATTGTTGATTAAGCTTAATTGTTGTGATGCAAAGGCAATACTCCAATGCAAAGGAAAATATGTTGCAAAGATTGTTGTGATGCATTAATGATAAATGTTGTCAATTGATGTTGGCATTAGGTTGATTCATTTAATCATTACATGTGGCTGAAATTAATATTGGATGGATTATTTATTTTTGTGTTCCAATATTCAAGATCTGATGAGTTTGGAAACGAATGAGTGGAAGCCAAAGAGTCAAGCCTATTCACTTCATATTCCTATGTGGAATACAAACAACCAGAAAACTATCTCTATAAAATATGTGATTTTGGAAGGCATGTGAGGTTGTTGAATGGGAGAATGTGAGAGAGATAATAGAACCATTATGCATTAGATAAATGGCACATATGGAGCTGATGTGATGCAAATTTGAAGGGAATAACATGAATAAATGAAGAGGGAGACATGCATAATTTATGACCAAGTAAACCAGCACATTGTTATTTTGTGTTTGCATAAGGAGATGGTAGTCTCCTTTCAAGTTGAAGCTTGATAACTATCCAGTTGGAGCTAGTTGAGGTAGGAGCCTCTTGTGGGTTGTAGACTACAAAAAGCATATGGGAGTTGGAGCTTCCCTACATGTTACATCTTGCATAAAATTGAGGTAGCAACCTCCTGTAGGTTGGGGCCTACAGAAAATCATATGTAATATGGAGTAGGAGCTTGCCTTTGCATCACAACAATAATAAAATTGTGGTTTTCTCCCTTTATGGGTTTCCACATATATCTGGTGTCAATGTGTGATGTTATTATGTGTTCATGTGATGGTTTGGTTGGCTTATTACTTGTTGATCACATATTCAATATGTTGGTTATTATTTGTTAAGATGCTCATGTAATGTTTCAATTAATGAGTTTTAGGAAAATAATATTAATGTCCATGATTATACTAAACTGATTCACCCCCATCCTAGTTTAGTCAAGTTTTCATAAAAAAAAAAGAAAAAAAAAGAAAGAAGAACAAATATTTTTTCCCTAATTTATGAGCAACCTCCTTATACCAATGTCTATCTTAAGCAAAGAGAATAAAGCAATCACTTTTTTCTTTTAACTTAATCTCTAGATTTTAACAGATAACATTTTAATTAAAAAAATTATAAGAAAATAATAACATCTCATCATAATATAAAACCTTTTTTTTTGAAATTTTTTATTCGGATTGTCCACAATCTCCATTTTTCAGTCTACGTTTTGAGTCTATAACAAGACTCATCTTTAGGACTAATGTGCAAAGAAGAGAAAGTATCGAGGTAATAAATAAGGGTGAGATGCCAATAGAGAAGAGGAGAGCCGACCAATAGATCCAAAGGATGAAGAAAACCCTAAATAGAATTAACGCAATATTTAATGAGAAATTAAATATTTAATTGATTAATTTTTATTTTATTAATTAATTTCAGTTTTTTTCCTTTCTATAATTGATTTTAATTCATATTCAAATAAATTCTTTAATATGTAATTTTAATAAATTTTAATTTTTGAATAAAAATAATCCAAAAATACTATAGTTATTTTATTAACAGAAATATTAAAATAAAGTTAATAATATAGTATTATTGTAGTATACATAACAAAGTATTAGTAACCATTATTACTAAAAAACACAGTATCATACTAATAATAAGTCCATTATTAATAATATGTATAATACTTTTATAAGAATAAACAATAATAATAATTAGATAGGAATAATTCGAAATTATCTAATGTTTATTCATAACAAAGTTAGGAATAATAATTTCCATTATTACTAATAAAATGCATTATATATAAATAATAAAGTTTATTAATAATAGTCTTATGGTTTAATATTAATTATACTAATAAAAATAATAACTTTAATAATAATTAATTTAGGAATAATATCAAATAAAGGGAAACATTAGGAGGAGGGCACATGAGAAGGAGATTATAAGGGAGGGAGCTAAAAGGTGAGATTAGGATTGAGTGCGACATTATAGACATAAGGGATAAAGGCAAGATGAGGGCGAAATGATCTAAAAATGGAGAGGGATTAACCTGTGGAGGGGGATCAATGGAGAAAACAAGGTGGGAGGGGCTCAATTCAAGAGGATTATGTTATAGTTGTGCGAGAGAGAAAGGGAATTCAATTTATATTTATTTCCAATCCCCCATCCCTATGGAGATTTTGAGGGTGCTTAATGATTTCAAGGGCCTCACAAATTTTCCTTTTATACTTATGGTTTTCATTAGCGATAACTTTAGTGTATTCCAAGCAGATGTGATAACAAGTCTTGGTTGAATTTTCAACCAGTGCTTAAGGTCGTGTTCTACCATTTTTTATGTCAGTGCCATGTTCTTTAAGTCTAATCCTGAATGTCCTTCTTGTTTCATCAATATAACAATTTCTGCAAGAACATATGACTTTATAAACACTCTTTTGCTGGAGTTGATCACGAGTACCTTTCACGGATCTCATTTTTTGTTTTATTGTCGTCATGGGCTTGAAATAGGTTTCAATATCTTTCCTTTTTAGAACCTTACCCAACTTGTCTGTGACCCCTTGAATATATGGTAGATAAGCCCTTCTGTTAGAAACTTGGGAATTTGTTTCAGGTTGTCTCCATTTAATTCAAGATCTAGCTCTTCTAATTCGCTTGATGATGTCTGTGTTTTTATATCCAATGCGAGTAAAGACCTTATTTAAATATTATATTTCTTCTTCAGTGTGAGAGGAATTTGACATTCTGAAAGCTCTTGTGAAAAGAGTCTTAAGAACCCCCATCTTTTGCACCGAGTGATGGTGTGAGTCCGCATCAAAGTAGTTATCGATATGTGCTATCTTTCTAAACACCTTATGTCCTTAAGATCCATCTTCTTTTTTATGTTCTAACTTGTTTTTCTTTTATTTTTTATCACATGATTTATATTTTCCAAAATAATATATTTTTTAATATTCTATACCAAAATGTTTCTGTCTTAGAAAAATATAAGTTATAGTATAACTTAATCTTAGAAAAAGTATAAGTTATAGTATAACTTAAAAAAAATTGCTAATTAAAAAGAATTATTAGAAATATAATTTCCACGGGTTAACCCAAAAAAATAAAAAATTTTAAATTTTTAAAATATATTATTTCCATATTAATACATTATTTGTATGTAAAATATAATGCATATTAAAACATAGACATAAGTTTAGTATCAAAATAATAAAGTTATATAATTATAAAGATAATTCTTATTTTCACTAGTTTTTTAAATGTTGGATCTATTTGTTTTAATATTTTATGTAAAGTCTTTTTATGTTTTACTAATTATTCCCCACTTCTATCCCTATTCCCTATTTGTATCTATATTGTGCAAGAGAATAAATTAACTATTCCCCCTGATTTAAAGAAAACTTCTTTATCTTAGATAAAAAAAAATAAAGTAACCCCTTTTTTAAAGGATTTTTTTTTTAACTTAATTTTTATATTTTAAAATTTCCAAAACATTAAACATTTTACTTATTATTTTATTATAAAAAATATAATAAAATAATTGACTATATATATATATATATAAATTCTAAAACTAAAGGTTTCTCGAGAATATAAGTTATGATAAATTTTAAAAAAATTAATAATTAAGAAGAATTATATATATATATATAATTTATTAGTCTTATCAAAATAGGATTTTAATGTCATAATTTCTGGATGTAGTTGCAATATTTATGCTATGACAGGAGTTATTGCGTACATAGACATGATATTTACTATGAGTTCATTTTTTAGTATTACTATGATTTTACCAAAAAAATGCAATTTCTCCATAGTTTAACGTTACAAATTGAATTTTATTAATATTTAAATTTATTTATCTACTATCCATTTAGGATAACTCAATTGACCATGGTTGCGAAATGAAGTCAGTCTCACCAAGTCTTGGGTTGAAATCTTGTGTTATCCCCTTAATTAAGGTGAGAAGTTGGACATGATGAAAATGTAGTCCAAACAAGCTTACAATTTTTATTTATTTATCTACTATAATTAGTTTTATTATTTACTAATTGTTTTGGGTATTCTTCTCATATGGACCACCTTTTCAACATATAACCCATTTGTACTCTTCTTAACAATCTCACCCATAAATTCTTCCCTAAACTCTGAAAAATAGGCACTATTCATGAGCAAAGTGTGATATCAAGGCTGCATTCACAACTAGAATGTCACTTTATGCTTTCGGTTTTTTTCAACTCATTTACGATCTGGTTCATTTCACCATAGATTTATCTACTCACGACTACACAACATGTTTATCAAATACAATCAATACGATTTTTATAAATAATCTTGGAAATCTAGGATTTCAGTAATGGAGCCGAAGGTGCATAGTTCATTATCAAATATATTCTTTCTTTAATTCGAGTATGTTTACAGTTTTGTGTGAGGTGGGTATGTGCGATAGTAGTTTTCAGTTGACTGGATTTTTTAGCATGTCTTTTTCTCTTAGTACAGGGTACAACAACCTTTTGTGAGATTTGATCTTAGATCGTCTTGCTGGCTAAGTACATCTTTAAATATATTGTAAAAATATTTTACAATTTAATATATAAGAATTAAATCAATCAATTTTAAATTTTTAAAAATATGATATAATAGATGAAATTAAATAATTAGTTTTGTTTCTTTTTATTTTATTATAAAATATTCTTTAAATTTAAAGATTAATTAAATTTGGTTAAAAAAAATAAAAAAAATTATAAAAAGGTTTTTAAAAATGTACGTTTATTTACTTGAATTTAATAAAAATATTAAAATCTAAAAATATTTTAAAAATCAAAATCAAATGATATTTTTTTTAATTAAATCTTAATCCAAAGTTTTAAATGAATTAAACCTTATGAAATTTCCAAAAATCAGTTTGATTCACAAACCTTAACAATCTTTAGATCACCGAACTTGAAAGAAATACATTCTAAAACTTTGATCTCAAAATATGAGGAACATAGATATGATGCAGCGGTATGATACTTTATTTTGGGTTAACTTATCTACTTATTAGGAATGTGAATCTTCAATTTTATGAGGAACAAAGATATTGCAGTAGCATGATGGTGTGATATTTTTTGGTTGACTTATTTAATATGTGAATCTTCAATTTTATGATGGTGTGACAATTTTTTTGGTTGATTTATCTAATATGTGAATCTTCAAGTTTATGGTATAATAGGGTAATTGATAATTGTGAATCTTCAATTTAATGCTTTATAGTTTAAGTAATATATTATGATAAGGTATTTATGGTATAATAGGGTAATTGATAATTGTGAATTTTCAATTTTAAGTTTTATAGTTTATAGTTCAAGTAATATATTATAATAAGGTAATTGAGGTATTTTGTTAATATTGTTAAGTAATATTTTATAATAAAGTAATTGAAAATTGAGTTATCTTGTTAATTATTTAAATTAAAGATTTGAATTTTTTTAATAAATATTATTTTTAATATAATTAAAGGAAAAAATATTTTTTAAAAATTTATTAAAATTGAATTTTATATTTAAAAATATTATATATATTAAAAAGATAAAAATTTTAAATAAAAAATTTTTATTTAAATTATAATGAAAAAATTAAAAATAATAATTTATGACTAAGAGGAATTATTAAAATATACATATACAATCTATTAGAGTATGATATTAAAAATCTAAAATTTAAAAAATTGAATAGGATTTTCAAATATATAACTTCTATTTATGAAAAATCTGTGTAATTTAAACAATTTCATTACTATTATATATTTTTATATTGAATGTTATTTTTTTTAATTTAAAATATAACGTATATATTTACATTAACATGTAGAATTCTTTGAAACAAAATTATGTAATTGTAGAGATGATTCTTATGTCTCATTATTTTCCATATTTTTAAAGGTTGAACCATTTGTGTAATATCCTTCTAGTAATTGTAAATATTTGTGAGTGAGTTACTTACATTTACTTTTATTATTTAAGATTTGTATTTGTGAGTGGAAGCCTAATGAGAATTTTGATTAATTAAACTGTATTGTTGTGTTTATCTTAAAAAAATAATAATAACCAACGAAAATGCTAGAATTTACCCAAGGGAACCTTAGATAAAACTCCTTTACCAGACAATTATGAGTCATTTACCTTTCTTTCCTTTGAGATAAAAGATGATAAAAAAGAAAGGAGCCAAGGAAGGTAACCAAGGGGAAGGAAGTTAGAGGCAATAGAAATAAAGGGAAGGGAAGGGCAAAAAAAAGAGGAAGCAGGAGGCAACGGAAGGAAAGGGAATGATTCAGGTAAAGAAAAAAGGGGTAAGGCAAGACGTTGTGAGGGTAAGGCAGGACGACACCTAAGGTATTCTCTAGCTGGAGCTAGTGGAAGCCTCAAGATTAATATAAGTTCCAGTTTGAACCTTGGAGGGTTTTGTTTCCTGTGAGTTAACCTTGTTAGGGTTACTGACTAAGAATTGTTCTGGTATAAAGATGTTTGGGGGAGAGAAAATGAAGTAATTGCCTTTCTCAAGGTTGGGTGGTGTGGTTACTAAGTCGATTCATAGACAATCTGACACAACAGATAAGTACTCATAGTAATTTTAGTATTAGCGTTGAAAGTTTTGTGAACCATTGTAATTCTTTTTGTGAATGAAGTCACTATGTTTAAAACGATATGAAATGCATTTGTGTGCTGGAAATTAATAGACTGTGAGTAAAAAGCATATATATATATATATCTATATATATATATATATATATATATATATATATATATATATATATATATATATATATATATATATATATATATATATATATATATATATATATATATATATATATATAACTGATATTTTGTGGAGAATAAATAAAGTTAGGACAAGCACGAAGATTGTGGATAATGTCGAAGTAAATAATCTATGTATTTTGTTTCTTTTTCTAAAATGCGTTAAGGATAAAATGGGAAACAAAGGCCCTAGTAGGTAGCTTATGTGCGACAAGAAAATTGTTGGTTAACTAGCTAAAGGTCGAATCAAATGCGTGATATGAAGAACTTGTATAAATAATGTAAAATGGTGAATACCGTTCCAGAAAAGTAACCAGAATTGAGAAGGATTTAAGGAACAAAAGACATTGGTCGAGGGTTACAGCCCAGGTTAGTTCCCTAGAAAGGCCAAACTTAACCAACCACCTGGGAATAGTCTTCGGAATGAACCAGACTGATAATGAAGCCGGAAAACTTAGACCAACCCAGGCTCAAATTATGTAAAAAACTGCACGTATGAAAGTGATAACAAAACTCTACATTTACACAGTTTAACGTCAAAGAATTGAGTACTATTTTAAAATAGTTTGAAACTTGTAAACAAAATTTTGAATTAAATAGGAACCCTGAAGGAAATTCATTCAACATTTCATATTAAACTTAGTTATCCAAAAGAAACCTAATCTCATTTCTATATTATGTTTTAAACGAGATATGAAGAAACTAAACGCTTATGTTCACCATGACTAGCAAAGAAAGTACTGGTGATTATATGTATAACAATACAAACATGGCCGCAAGTATGACATGTACACAACACAACATGTATGACATGTACAAAATACCATATGTACAACAATACCACATGTACAAAACACCACTTTCACAATGTGTACACAACACCACATGTACACATCACCAACTACACAACGTGTACACAACACCACATGTAGACAACACCACATGTACACAACACTACATGCACAACGTGTACACTACACCACATGTACAACATGTACACAACACCACATTCACACAACACCACATGTAAAACATGTACACAACACCACATTTACAACATGTACAACACTGCATGTACAACATGTACACAACACCACATGTAAAAAGCACCATATGTACAATGTGTACACCACACCACATGTACACAACACCGCATATCCATATACATAGCACCATTTGTACACAACATCACATATACAACATGTACACAACACCACATATACATGTATACAATACCATCTGTACACAACACCACATATACAACATGTACACAACACTATATATACACAACATTGTATATGCAACATGTACATAATACCATATATACATCTAGACACCACACTGCCTCCATTATCCATGTTTGTCCTAGCATGCTTGATCTGATAATCACCCTATGAGTGCCATCAATTGCAAATGTATTAAACAAAAGGTATTACAGACTCATGTGTTGGCGTGTGTTCTGTGTTATTTAAGCAATAGATTGATCAGATTGCCAATACACAGACATTTAAATGGAAGGACCTCAGAGAAATACAGTAAGCAAACACAAGACACAGGCAATCTTAATAAGGAGTTCACCCTATTCTCCAGGGCTACATCTTTGGTCCAACTTTCAGTGGTGGCCTTGTTTTATTGTGCTTTCAGCAGAGAATTACAATGCAGGGACTCAATGTGAGTTCTCCTGAAGCAGGTTTTTGCTTGGCAGGGTGGTTCTTGGATCCCCCAAGCCACTGGAGTACACATACTCTTCTTCCTACCAGCTATGTGACCTTCTCGTCTACAATTGAAAGAGTCGAATGTAAGGCTCGATCCAAATAGATTCCCCTATGGGGTGGCTTGAATCTCTCAAGCTCTGGTGCTCAATGTTGCCACTGCATCAACTTGGCCCTCTGTCTCGTCCTACTTTTCTCTTAACTACCTCTTCTCTGGGTTCTGTATCTCAATGTTCAACTGTTCCCCTTCGTATATTCTGTTTCGTTGTTCATGGCTTTTAGCCATTCGAATTTGTGCCCGCTCGGTTCCTCTTCCGCCTCTGTCGATTCTCCTTTTGCAGCTGCGCTTGGAATTCCCTGTTCAGTGTCAGCATAAATGCTCAGGGAGTGGCCACGTGTCCTCATCAGAACAACGCCAGCCTGCTCGTCGATTCATTTCTTTGGTTATATCGTGGATATGTTCTTTCTCCACTGTGGCGGTCAAACGGATTCCAAATCCCTTTAGAGCGCGGCTTAATTCCCGGTCGATTCTGCTTCTTTCTATCGAGCGCAATCTCAGCCGTCCGATTTGGGCTCCTCAAGGTCCGACGTCATACGCACGCCGAGTGCGGTTGACTTGCTCGACCGATAACGCGCAATCAACGGCGGTTTTCTCTCTCCGTCGCCGCCATGCATCGATCGGTGTATGGGATCGCTCCGCTCCTGTCCAAAACCTCTTACCATTCAAGGGCGCCCCAATCAAAATCGTTGGTTTCCAAGGCACGAGTCTCGCCTTTGTACTTTAGTGCTTTTCGTTTCTCCACCTGCGGTTCTCTGGCTCCCAACGTGACCAAGGGCTTAAGGCTCCTCCATTTCATCCCTGTTTGTCCAGTGATGCACGATTAGCGCTAGGTGCTAGGTGCTAATCGTGCATCGAAAATCAGCTCCTTTTCCCGGTCTAGGGCTCCCAGGGGCTACTTTGACCTCCTGCGCAGTCTCCATGGGCCTCGATCAGTGCGCTTTGACCAAGGTCCTCATCGTTCCACGTCGGCTTCCATGGCCATTGGTTCCAGGTGTTTTTGATGTTGTTTTGGATTTCATTAGAGATTTGTTCGACCAGATTCAATCATGGTTCTTACATTCTTTCTATGGATCCGATTCGGATCAATGCTGCAGATCACATTGCTTTCATTCCACTGATGTATCCCTCAACATAACTTTCCATGACATAAACATAGGAATAGTATAAACAGATGATATCAAATCATATCCACATGATACTAACCTCATAGATCTGTCATGGCTACACTGCCCACTTGATTCCTCATAAACCAAGAACCTTTTAACAACCTCGGTTACAAATCCATGTAATAAAGTTAATAAAGGAAAAATAAGTCCAAGGTCATGGGACATGTATTCCAAGTTGAATGTTGGGAAAACACATGGTGATGGGGATACAATAGAAGTGGGTAATCCAAAATGAGCCCATACATGTTTAAAGAACAATTTTGCAATTTGTTCAGATGTAATTTGTTTACTACAGGGTATCAAAATACACATTTTGTTGAATCTATCCACAACAACATATAGATAATCATGACCTTTCCTAGATTTAGGCAGTCCCCCAACAAAATCCATGGAAATGCTTTCCCAAGGGTGAGAAGGAACTGGCAATGGAGTGTACAAGTCTAGTTTTCTGTTGTTGGGCTTGCTTTTAGCACACATAGCACATCCCTTTACATATCTAGAAACTGTCTCACTCATTCTCGGCCAGTAGCAGAACCTTTGCAGCTGTGAAATTGTTTTACTTACCCCAAAGTGACCTGATATCAGAGAAGTGTGGGCTTCCCTAATTATATTTGCCCTCTCGGTTTGCGGAATGCAGAGTTTCCCACAATGATATAAGAGTCGGTCCTCCACATGATAGTCCAATTCTTCTACTCTTTTGCCTTGACTCAAAGTTTCATATACACCCTTAAAGTCCATGTCCTGAGCATACTGTTCTATCTAGCTTTCATGCAGCACAGAATGATGCTTGAGTATGGTAGATGCATTTATAATGGGTCTAGATAACATGTCTGCAACCTTGTTATGTATGCCCTTTTTATATTTGATGACTAAATGAAACTGTTGTAGAAAACCCATCCATCTGTAATGTCTTGATTGTTGCAACTTAGTTTGGGAGTGTAGATATTGA
>APFE030532919.1:59756-77727 GCA_000404065.3 Pinus taeda
TTTGCCTCCCCACTGAAACACCTTGTTCAATCCTGTCAAAGCATGTAAGGGAGCTGCAATTGAGGAAAAAATTGAAATGAACTTCCTCCAATATTGTGCTGCTCCTAAGAAGCTTCGCACTTCTGTAGCAGACTTGGGTTTAGGCCAGTTTACAATGACTGCCACTTTAGAGAGGTTTTGCCAAATTCACATTTGGAGAGTTTAACATAAGGTTTTTCTCTTTTCAAAACATCTAATGTCTGCTTAATATGCTTTAAATGTTCTTCCCACGTTTTACTAAAAATCAGAATGTCATCTAGATATACAATAACAAAATCATCAAGAAAAGGTCGGAGTACATCATTCATTAATATCATGAAAGTAGCAAGAGCATTAGTTAGGCCAAAAGGCATAACCAGCCATTCATACAATCCCTGCTTTGTTTTGAAATCAATCTTCCATGCATCTTGCTCTGCAACCCTAACCTGATGGTATCCGTGCAAATCCAGCTTGGTGAAATAAACAACTTCCTTCAATTGATCTAAAAGATCATCTATGCGAGGAAGAGGATAACGATTTTTTATTGTTATCTTATTTAGTGCTCAGTAGTCAATGCACATTATCCACGAGCCATCTTTCTTTCTCACCAAAATGATTGGTGACCCACATGGTGATGTGTTAGGCCTGATTAACCCTTTATTGAGTAACTCCTGCACCTGCTTCTTGATTTCAGCATTCTCTAAAGCAGATAACCTGTACATCCCAATGTTAGGCAAAGGAACATCTTGTTGCAAAATAATATCATGTACTATTCCCTTTTTGGGTGGCAGACCTTGAGGTTCTTGAAACAAGACATCATACTTTGAAACAATCTTTTCTATATCAGCTTGCTAATCAGAAATACAGCCCTCAAATGCATTGGTTTTATCAGTTTTTTTTTCCTTTACAACCATTAGTAAGAACTGTCTGCAGGAATTTATCATTCTTTTCATCTGTCCTGAGTTTATGAGAGTATAATTATTCTTGAGCTTATGAGCTCTTACAAAGTATTCGATTCCATCTTTAACAAGTAGATACTTGTTCTCAACTCTATAGAAAATAGTATTTCTATCATACAAGTAAGGACTTCCTAAAACAATTCCACATATATCCAAAGGAAATACATCTCAACCTCATCTACAAATGCTGACCCAAAAGAAAACTTGAGTTTGCACTGTCTAGTCACTTGTAGTTGTGCTTTATCATTCAACCATCCTAATGGGTATGGTTTCTTATGAGGTGTAGTTGTTAATACCAATTTATTTACAATTGCATCAAAAATTAGATTCACTTGTGAGCCACTATCAAACAAAGTATCAATCTTTTGATTTTTGGAAACAACTCGAATATGGAAAGCTCATGTCTTTTTCTCTCATGTTCTTCATCAATAACAGATTGAGCAGAATTACTAGTAGATGCTTCAGAATTCTTACCTTTTATACCTGTGGCTGCAATGATTGTTTCATCTCCTGAGTCTGATCCCAAATCTTTCTGAATAGTTGTAGCAGCCTTATTCTTCTTGCCCTCTAACTTCTTAGGCCTCAGCTCTGGATGCAGAATCCAACAGTGCTCATCATCATGCCCCTCCTTTTTATAGTGAGTGCATGAAGCTTTGCCTTTTTGTGTAGTGTTATCCTTCCTTGCTTTCCACTTCTGCTTTCTTTTCTCCTTGCTCTTGCTTACAGTGGGTTGGGATGGTCCCCCAACTTCTGGATTTCCATTCTTTCCTCTAGCTTCTAGATGAGTAGCTTGTACAAATACCTCATCGATACTAGTGGTATTAAACATGAGGATGGTATGCCTCATGTATCTGTGTAGACCACCAATGTACTTCAAAAGAGTTTCTGGTGATTCTAATGAGATACACAACATCAATGCTCTCTTTCTGAACTCTTGAGTATACCCTTTCAACTGCCCTTTCAACTGCCGAAGAGTTTGCCAACTCATCATGGCTTGTTGCATGTAGGCCAATGGATATAACTGTTTTTTGATTGCAGCAACAAATTCACTCCAGACAGAGAGGGTCTTACCATGCTTCTTCATATCAGCATGGGTTCTGCCTTCCCACCAAACCAAGGTAGTGCCTCCTAGGCATAGGATTTCCAGCTGAATCTTACTCTTGTCCGAGTCTATGTTCTATACTCTACAATACACATCAATTTGTCTAATCCAATTGTCCAACTTTTCAGCATTTAGCTCTCCATCATTATAAAAGGCAAATCAAATTTAACATCTAGTTTAATCAAGATGCTTTCTTATTATGCACATGGCTATTAGGAGGTGTAGGGAAGCTTTCTTCTTTCCTTCCCTTTGAGGGTCATGGATGAGATTCATCTTCTTCTTTATCTTGTTTAGAGCCTGATGAATCCTCATCCTTATGCTTTCTAAAGTCCCTATACATTTCTTCTACCATAGACTTTATAGCTAGGAAACTTTCTATGAATTGAGGGTCTGGCCTTATAGAACCTTCCTCTGACATTGTCTTCCGAGAATAGACTCTCCCAATTTCAGGATTAGTTTCCACCAACTCTCCTTCTCCTAATTTGAGCTTTGATCTAGTGAGCATTAACATCTAAACCAACACAATATTGTCTAACCTTACAGCCTAAAGCTCTGATACCACTTGATCTGATAATCACCTTATGAGTGTCATCAGTTGCAAATCTATTAAACAAAAGGTATTACAGACTCATGTTCTAGCGTGTGTTCTGTGTTATTTAAGCAATGGATCAATCATATTGCTAATACACAGACATTTAAATGGAAGGACCTCAGAGAAATACAGTAAGAAAACACAAGACATAGGCAATCTTAATAAGGAGTTCACCCTATTCTCCAGGGCTACATCTTTGGTCCAGCTTTCAGTGGTGGCCTTTTTTTATTGTGCTTTCAGCAGAGAATTACAATGCAGAGACTCAATGTGAGTTCTCCTGAAGCAGGCTTTTTCTTAACAGGGTGGTTCTTGGATCCCCCAAGCCACTAGAGTACACAGAATCTTTTTCCTACCAGCTCTGTGACCTTCTGGTCTACAGTGGAAAGAGCTAAATGTAAGGCTCGATCCAGACAGATTCCCCTATGGGGTGGCTTGAATCTCTCAAGCTCTGGTGCTCAATGTTGCCACTGCATCAGCGCGACCCTCTGTCTCCTCCTGCTTTTCTCTTAACTACCTCCTCTCTGGGTTTTGTATCTCAATGTTCAATTGTTCCACTTCGTATATTCTATTTTGTTGTTCATGGATTTTAGCCATTCGAACTTGTGCCCGCTCGGTTCCTCTTCCACCTCTGTCGATTCGCCTTCTGCAGCTGCGCTTGGAGTTCCCTATTCAGCGTCAACATGAACGCTCAGGGAGTGGCCACGTGTCCTCATCGAAACAGCGCCATCCTGCTCGCCGATTCATTTCTTCGGTTATGTCATGGATACGTTCTTTCTCCACTGTGGCAGTCAAACGGATTCCAAATCCCTTTAGTGCGCGGCTTAATTCCCAGTCGATTCTGCTTCTTTCTATCGGGCGCAATCTCAGCCGTCTGATCTGGGCTCCTCAAGATCCGACGTCATATGCACGCCGAGCGCGGTTGACTTGCTAGACCGATAACGCACGATCAATGGCGGTTTTCTCTCTCCTCCGCCACCACGCGTCGATCGGTGTATGGGATTGCTCCGCTCCTGTCCAAAACCTCTTACCATTCAAGGGCGCCCCAATCAAAACCGCCGATTTCCAGGGCACGAGTCCCACCTTTGTACTTTAGCGCTTTTCATTTCTCCGCCCGCGGTTCTCTAGCTCCCAACGTGACCAAGGGCTTAAGGCTCCTCCATTTCGACCCTGTTTGTCCAACGATGCGCGATTAGCGCTAGGCGCTAATCGCACATCGAAAATAAGCTCCTTTTCCTGGTCTGGGGCTCCCAGGGGCTACTTTGACCTCCTGCGCAATCTCCATGGGCCTCGGTCAGCGCGCTTTGACCAAGGTCCTCGTTGTTCCATGTCAGCTGCCATGGCCACTGGTTCCAGGTGTTTTTGATGCTGTTTTGGATTTCATTAGAGATTTGTTCGACCAGATTCAATCATGGTTCTTGACAGTCTTTCTATGGATCCAATTTGGATCAATGCTACAGATCACATTGCTTTCATTCCACTGATGTATTCCTCAACATAACTTTCCATGACATAAACATAGGAATAGTATAAACACATAATATCAAATCATATCCACATGATACTAACCTCATAGATCTGTCATGGCTACTCTACCCACTTGATTCCTCATAAACCAAGAACCTTTTAACAACCTCGGTTACAAATCCATGTAATAAAGTTAATAAAGGAAAAATAAGTCCAAGGTCATGGGACATGTATTCCAAGTTGAATTTTGGGCAAACACATGGTGATGGAGATCATTGGTAATTAACAAATGGCTATGGAAATTGGAAAAGGAAATGGTAAAGGCAAAGAGGCATTAATTGGCATTTTATTTATTAAAATAATAGAAAATGAAGGTGAAAGGTCACAAAATTTCATGTGAGGAAAATTGAAGGAAAAATTGAGGAAAACGAAGAAAATAGAGGCCTTAATGATAAAAAGGATTTTGAGGATCAGTTCACAACATTTTGTCAATTTTAGCTTGGAGCTCTCTTCCATTCTCTCTCTCATACTATTCCACACCTAGAGTTTTGTTTGGAGCACTCTTGGGGGATTGTGGCATACTTTGGATTTGGAGAACGAAGGAAAAGGAAAAGAAGGAAAGTGCAAGAGGACAACATGATCAACAACTACAATGAGTTTTCTTTGCAAATACCGAGTTGCATGTATGATTTCCTTTCTATTTTTGGCATGCATGTGGTTGTTTGGTTATGATCTATCATTGGCATGGAGGATTGCCTAGATTGACAGTGGTTTTGCCTAGCCTTTCCATTTCCTAGATAGGCATGGTGTTGTGGGGTTTCCCATTTGTTTTCTGATTGGTGCTCATGTTCCTTGTGGTTGTGGGTTGAGTTATTAGTTCTTGGAGCCTTGGTTGGACAAACATTTTAGAAGCCCTAGAACAACTTGGGTTGAGTTACTAGTCCTGGAAACCTTGGTTGGACAAACGCTCTGAAAACCTACAACAGTTGTGGGTTGAGTTACTAATCCTGGAGTCGGGTTTGAAGAAACACTCTGGATCCCTAGAAAACTTAGGTAGAGACTTATCTATGATGTTATTAGTGATGTACGACTGTGAGGTGGAATCTTTGGTTGAGGGTTGAGGTGGTTTAGCCTCTATAAGCCCTAGTTTGGTTTTGTTTTGGTTATTCCATGAGATCCAACATTCATGCTTGGAATATGGCATGGGGGTGATTGGATGAAAGAGAGATTTTGTTCAACTAAATCTATGGTCGGGTGGTACATGGAAGTCCCTGACTTCGTTGGATTTTTCATATGTTAATAAGAGTTATTTCCTCTTGTATTTCATAAGTAATTGTATTTGTTATTATGTGGCTTAGATGACTCGTTTATCATGATGTATATGTTGTTCATTTACTGGTTATATGCTAGTCATAAGATGTATAATGGATATGGCTCTTGATGTGTTTCGATTGATTGAGTAATGGTTAATGAATGCAAGACCTAATAGATGATATTTCAACTATTGTGAGAGGGCATCAGACCTTCTTGACGATTCTCAAATAAGTATGAGACACCTACGTTCAAATGTGTAATTATGTCCTGTACATTACATTCTCATGATGTGTTTGATTTTTTTTTGTCATGGTTAGCATGGGTTAGGTTAAGTCCTTGATTAAGTTTTGAATTAAAGGATTTTTCTCTATGTTATTTATCATTTCTGAGAGTTTCATTAAGTTTTGGGTAATGATCTGGGGACTAGCCCTGAAAAGTGGCTTAGATCTTAGGGTTTCTGGCACAAAACTGAGTCAATTAGTCTACAGTCACTGGGAAGCATGCTTATGGGAGAGATTGGAGGCTTACAATTGTTTGTTTTCCTCGTCATGGGAGCGAGTGAGAGCCTAGGTCAATGAAAAAGTAATTTAACTTGAGGGTTGGGCACCTGGAGTGGCTGGTTAGCTCCTGGGGGTCATGTAGCTCCTGTGAAAAGTCAGTTTGGTTTGGGTTTGTCGATTCCACTTCCTTAATTGTACCTAGGAGGTTGAGTCATATCATAGTAACTCTTTGTCACATATTTACCCTAGTGGACTGGTGAACTTGGATAAGTGTGGGAGGAGGGTTTTACAAACCTCTTCATGACATTCACCTGCATAAGAAATCATTCCTCTACAAGAATGATCCCTGATGATCTTGTACAACGACATACATGCATGCATACATATATACATATAAAAATTAGCATAAAGCAATCATGATATCTGATGACCTTGTCATACAACGCCATACATACATACATATATACATATATAAACATGAGTATAATCATAATCACAACACAATTACCAGATATCATGAGGTCAAGGTTAAGAAAACTCCCTTTATCCATGCACAACATGCATAACATTGAGAACAACAATTCCCAACATAGACAAGGCATCTGAAACCTCAAATCCATTTACTCTACCTTTCCTATGTCCTTTCTCATGACTATCCTGCCACCATCAATTTATCCCAATGAACTCAACCAATCCATCTGGATGTCATATTATTACCTTCAACTACTCGCGCCAAGCTTCATCTGGGTCTTACCACTTTACCTGTTGGGTTTCATTCAGATCTCTCCAAGCTCCATTAACTTTCCTCTTCCCCCAACCAATTCCCAATACCCTTAAAACATAAAAGGTAAGAACAAGAAACAAACAAGAAGAAAATAATAGCAATACTACACCACAACCAAAGTGGCATGGCCATGCACTAGACATAAACAAAACTACAAATCAAGTGCAAAAAAATCATAAAACACTAAAAGCACAAAAATTTCAACATACACCATGACTTAATCCCCATGGGTTCCCAATACTTCCAAGGGAAAGATCAACCTGTGCCTTCTTCAACATTTCATGGCAGTCTCTTTTACCATGTAATGCCTTGCATCATTTTTCCATAAACACACAATTTTCAGTGCATAAATAAACATAAGAATATACTAGTTACCTTACCTTGTTGTGCCAAGCACACTTCCTTGTAACTGAACACATACATATATCATCTCTCAAGGGACTCCAATTCCTTGACAGATCCTACCATAACTGGAAACCAACTATTATACCTATCAAATACATATTCATGAATATAGCACATATCCACATAATGTCAGACAAAATGAAGGTTAAGAACACTTCATGTAATTCATGCAAAGTACTCATTCATTTGGAATTGTGGTTTCCAAACATAGCCAAAGGAATTCTCACCCAAATCTTGTATTTTACCTTTTACCTTGCTACAATTGAGTCTTGTTATGTGTTATAACACCACCCAACTATTAGTTATATAAACAAATCAATTGTTACCTTGTCATGCTAATACCAAGCATGCTGCCGTGCAAATGTTCACACATGTCAGTCACATGTTCCAAAGATCAAGACATTGTGTCTATTAATTTGAAATCAACCTTTACCAAAACTAAAACCATATCATAATCAAATCTCAATAATTAGTCGTAATACTACAACTATCACCACTTATACTCAAATGCATATCAGTTGTCTCAGCACATAATGTGTTAGAACAACTATCTTAAAACAAGATCATTCCTTCATTCAATCTTATAGACACACACTCATATCATGAAATTGATCAAACATTTAAAAACCTATAAACATACCATGTTAGATAAACCAAATAGACAAAAATCATACCTCAATGTATCTCATGGGAGGCTATCACATCTACCCAAGTCAGTCCAGACTAGTGCGACACAATATCACAAGTATATCAACTCATACCTGAATATCATAACCATAACCATCTACATAGGCCAATCCATATTAGCACAATAATTAATATCTTAGCTACAATGACCATACTCATCATGTGTATAACCACAATGCATATAAAAACAAATTACTATCATTCATGACTATACGATACATGTGCATATGACCACATTGATTAACTAGCATCTATCATGAATGTAACCATAACAATAATAGAATGACAAGAATGCATATAATGACTATTAACCATCATACCTGCATGCCCAACATCCAAACTTGTATGACAATTTTCTCCTACCCCGAGGTCTAGTGTTGCAACCTCGCTTTGATGATATGCATCTCCTACTCCATCTTAGCCAACACATCAACATCATAACTTACCAATAGCATCATGATGACACAAACTACATAATGACCACCATGATGCATGTTTAAGCTACTATGCATGCATAACCATAGCCAAAACAATGCATGCATAACAACATGCATCTAGCCCATCCAGTCCAAGTGTTTGAACCTGGAAGATTGTTGGGTGAAACTATGTTCGTTTAATTCTGTTGTAGTACTTGCCCAACTATTTAATTTGTCCATCCGAGGTCTGTATACTTACGAGACACATGTACTATATATGCAGGACTGAAGTGGAACTAGTTTAATCTAAATTACTGAAATCAAATTAATCTAGGAAGGCATTGAAACATTAACTATGAAAGCAGGAAATTGCATAAAGGAAAAACAATACAACATGTGAAGAATTGAATGACAAACAACATATGTGAGCTCACAACAATAAAACTATCTCAAATTATATTACAAGAATTAAATTACAAATCATGAAAGCATAACAATAAAAGATGAAAAACTAAGAATTCTTTCCATTATTCATTATATCAAAATGAAGAGAGAGCACTCTCTTATATACATGAGGAAGATAACCATCTCATAATTACATATCCAATATTCTCTCAAGCACTCTCCGCTAATTTCCTATTATTACAAGATATGATCCCACAAATCTCTCAAGCATTTTTAACTACTTTCCCATTATTACAAAATATGATCCCTTTGAATCCTCCATGAATATATAACATATCTTGGATAAGATATGCCAACCAAATCCTCCATGCTTTTCTCCTTAGGAATTGGATAAGATATGCCAACCAAATCCTCCATGATTTTCTCCTTAGGAATAGGCTTGCATAATTATCTCCTTAATATGGTGGAGGAGAAATGGATAAGTCTCTTGGAATTAATTCTTCACATATTTCCTACACATCACAAAACTCACATATTCTTGAGATATATATAAAAATATGTATATTTTCTAATATTTAATCATGAATTCACTTGTAATACAAAAATGAAAATGGAAAATAAGAAGGTGAAACCCAAATGTATGTATGAAAATGATATGATAAAAGGTTAATGGGATAATGAAATGTGAGGAATAGTGAAGAAAAAGGTGGATGAAAATATGACATTTTTGAGTCCCAACATCCTCCCCAACTGAACTTGTTGCATGTACTCATGCAACCATGCATGGGTCTCTTTAATAACATTTGGCATCTTGAACTTTGGCTTTACATGATGATGTATTATAATAATGAATGTTTCCAAGATATGTGAAAGACATGAGTAACAATTTACATTTTCTTATGGTTGGTTCTTGTGTGACAACCATGAATACAAAGAATGTTGGTTCTTGTGTTAACAACATTCATTTCATTTTCTGTTCTATTTTCTTCAATAATAATGTAAACACTCACTGGAAATCATAATGTGCATAAGAAATCCCTTTTGTAATATTAATGAAGCATGCCAATATTGCGTATGAAGCAAAGTGCAACAAAGTATCATTGGAAAATAAATGTTGGTGAATGGTAAATGAGAAAGATGGAGTGATGGTGGTGAAGAAATGGAATCATGGAAGTGAATATGTAGTGAATATAGTTCTCCCCCCCTCAACTGAATGGGTTGCATGTCCTCATGCAACTTGACATGGCTCATGAAAGGAAATGTAGCATGGTGAGGGAATTTTCCAAAATATTCAAGTTAGCATATAAGGAATTGCATGATTAAAGATTAGAAAACAACATACCTCTACTTACCCAAGAATGATGAATTATGCAATAGGAATGTAGCTGCTACTGCTGTTGGATCAGGAAAATGTGACTGATGTTGTTGTTACTGGATCCTGGGAAATGAAGGAATCTGAACTGCTGATGCTGAATCATGGAAAAGATAAATGCTGGAAGTGGAACTGTGGTACTCTCTCATAGATCAAAATGCATGCTGCTGTAACTGCTGAGGGAGTCATGAAAAAGTGTATAGTCTTCACCCACTACAAACCCAATGGTACAATTCTAATCATGCAAATGAATGTGTCGATGTCGAGCATGAATAGAAATCATTGGATTACTGGCCATTGATGTATGTTGTTAACCAATGCGAGGCAACTCACCATTGATGTCAATGAGTTCCAAGGTACCAGAGTACATCTTGCGAAGTGCGAATGGAAGTGTCGAAATCGAGCCACTTGCAAGATCTGAAGATCAAGGGACATTGATGTATTCCCATGATCGCCAGCGAGAGAACTTGCCATTAAGGGATGCAAGCCTCTAGGTACTCAAAAGGAACTCTAGTCTATTTCCCAGATAAGGTGTTGATGTCGATGGGGCAAGACTTGTTGAAAGGTGGGCCTTAAGGAATCCCAAATCAGTCAATGCAAGTTTGTACAAAAAGATTTGATAGGACTATAAATGGAAAGAACTCACGATCAAGCAGTGTGGATCATCATGGCGAGGAAAACAAGGCAATGTAATCATGGAAAGGGAATGAGTTTTATTCAGAAGTCAAACTAGAAGGCAAAAATAAACTGAAAAGGATAAAGGAATGTATGTGATTTAGAAAAATAGGCGGGCATGAAGTCGTGAAAGATAAGGAAATGGAAGATGGGTTGCAACACAAGGATGGTCTAGGTGGTTGGAAGGAAAAAGGGGAGCATCATGACGCAAAAGGATTTTTGTGTAGTGGAAAATGTCATGATATGTGCAGTGAAGAATTAGTTCCTTCAAGCGTCCAATGATGCATGTTTCATTGTGATTTCGAAAAATCACTTTTGCATTAGATTACCTTCACTCTAAAAAACTTAGCACCATTCCTGCATAAAAATTGTCACCTTTGTGTGCCATCTCCATCGATCATTCCTATATGAAGTGACTCAAAAACAAATTAGCTCATTTTCAAGAATTTATGAAATGTCCATTTTTTTTTTAATTATTTTTCGAAGTTACACTAACTGTGGATGAAAAGGGTGTTGCATTGGAATGTTGATCTTTCTGCATAAGCTTCTCGTTGACCTACACATAACACCAACCTCATTTCACTTGTTAGTATGTGCATCCTAACTCTTGCCCACAAATTCACAAAAAAAAACTCCAACATACTTTTATTTCCCCCCAACTAGAAATATTGCATGTCCCCATGCAATGTACGCATTGATTGTGCAATACTTTTTCAAAATGTTTTTATTGGTTTGCAGGAAAATTCATTTAAAACAGTGGAAAAGGCTTTTGTATTTCTTAGGGAACAAGTAGTGAGTTTATGAATGAATGAGGGCAATTTTATTGTATTTTGTTATTTTTTATTGTTTATTTTTTTATTTTTTTCAATCTCAATCCCTTTTCTCAATGGAAAATTTTATAACTTCTTATTTTTTGTACAGATGAGCTATTATACAAAAAAAAGTTACTAGACACAATACACGAGTTAAAATCAGCAGCGCATAAGTTGCAGATAATCTTTTGATAACTTGATTACCACTTTAGATGGCCCAAACTTACCTAAATAGTACAGGATACACAAAAACCCGATTATTTGACAAGAAAACCATAAGACACAAAACATTAGATTTGTCAAATTCAAGACAGCTTATTGCTGCAACATATCATGCTAGTAGTTTAACCTCAAGGATCAAAATAGGCGCATGACCAACTAGTACCTCGTAGCAAAGCCCACTTTTTGCCAGCTTCATTGCATTCATTAGTGGTTTGGTTGGTCTATAATCTGCTTTCTTAATTGCAAGCCAAACGTTGGTTTTTAGTATTTACAACAAGAACATAAGTGAAATTCTTTTTTGTCCGCATTATAATGAGCTGGAATTGCTAGGTTTTACAATTTTACTGTATGTGATGTTGCATTCGAACGACTTGAAGCCACCGCAAAAGAGACCACCGAACATGGATGGGCATTGATGCCACATGTACCAGACGTGAAACCAATCCAGACATTATATCTGCGAAATCCTCCATCAGACGTACAAGCAATGCTACCAAAATCATGATTATATAGAGGTATCAACACCAGTGATCAAGTTGAAGCAGATGTCTAAATTTGTCTGCAAGACAGACTGTCAAACAGTGCAACAAATTCTGGAAATTGTCGAAAAGTCGACTTCAAAGAATATAACAGTTGACAATTCATTGCTCTGGTACTCTAAGTAGAAACAAGATGCCGCTCAGCCTAGATCTAGTGATGTCGGGGATGAAAATAAAGGTGAAGAAGCAGTTCCATTACAAAATTAGAAAAATACAGCAAACAAGAGTGAATTATCAGAGTGCAAACCCAATTACTCCCACCGCCTCATAGTGGATGCCAACATCTTCAGAACGCAACCCCTTAAAAATGTCAGTTTTGAAAAGTAGTTTTTTATCAACCCAGGACAAATCTAGACAAACGAAGACATGGGTTTTTTCCACAACATAATAATTTACATAACCCAAAAATCGTTTTCTTAAATTCCTAACGGTTTAAGAGGGAATCATGGTTCTTAGAGACCCTATTTAGATGACTGCGTGAAGAAAAAATGGTTTGGACAATTAATGTGCAGAGAATTACAGGTTTTGCTGGCCCTGAAGCAGATTTGGAGTGATTTTGTGTTCATTGACCATGGCCACTTGCCACGTATCAAGTGAACTGCACCTGTACATGTGGAAATTGGTGTGCAGATAAATAAAAGTGAGTCACCTGCTAGTAGATCGAATTGCGGGGAAGGGATTGGTGTGAAGACAAATAAAAGCGAGTCAAAATGTGGGAAGGGGTGTTACAGAGAAGAAAGGACTCCATCAATGGAAGATTTGAGTGGGGTGGGTTAAATCACCACCAGGGTTAAGTGCGCTGTCCTCTTCGGAGATGCATTACAAAAACAATTTTTTATTTTTTTATTTTAGAAAGAAACGAAACTTTCTCTTAATGTTTTTTTTTTTTTTAACAATTGGACATAATGAGTTGCATATTGAAAGATGTTTATAATGAAGCATATTGAAAAACTTGAATTTATTCTTGAAATTAGTCTAAATAATCCCTATTTTCTGATCCTCGCGATTGCACTAAGCGTGGAGGAGAGCATACTTATTCTAAGAAAAACTGAAAATGAAAGCAAAACTAAAAATGAAAGCCTACCTACTCTATACTAATTAGAATTTACAAATTATTTATGTGTAGTTAAACTTCCAATGAAACCACTCACATAGCAGTAACAACAATAGATTCAGTAACAATTTTTCAAATGAAAAATGAAAATATTCGAGAGTGAATAAATCTAGTTGTTGTATCTGTAAATCAACTAAATAAAAATAAAAAGACGAATCTAATCTAATACTTGCCTAGAACCATTGTTCAATAAATCTTTGACAAGCACAATTTCTCTCACTTAGATCATGTTGTAACTCCTGTTCTTCTACTCGGATCCCCTGTTCTTCTTCCTCGATCTCCTGTTCGAATGATTGTTCGCCATCAGATATGCAAGATTCTTCATATGTTGAATCTTCGTTTATTTCTTGGGGAGTAGTTGAACTGTCAATTCTTGTCAAGATCTCTTTTTCCAGGGAAGAAGAGATTCCAACTTCTGCAAGGATCTGAGTGAGTAGTTCCAAGCTGACACTCATTATAAAACCATGTTGAAAGAGATTCTAAAAACAAAAAATCAGCACACTAAAAATTGAATTAAAAACAAAAGGACCACAGAAATAATATTGAATTCAATACTCAATTAAACCCTCTTACAAGGACTACTCATTAATTGAGTAATTGAATTCTTCAATTACAACCATGAACCATGAATTCATCAAACACTCTTCACAGTTGTGAAAATCAAACACACTTGCAGAAAATGAAATTCACACTTGCATAAATGTAAACACACCCTACATGCCCTGATCCATAAGAGGTCGAGCCCGTTACGGTATCTTGAATGCGATGCGTAGGCTGTTCCCCACGTCTTACCGCCTTAACACCTCGGAGTTAGGAACATGTCTAAACACACTTGCATGAAAAATCAAACTAAACTTCAACCCATTGTGCCTCCCCGGCAACGGCACCAAAATGTTGGGTGAAACTATGTTCGTTTAATTCTATTGTAGTACTTGCCCAACTATTTAATTTGTCAATCCGAGGTCTGTAGACTTACGAGACACATGCACTATATATGCAGGACTGAAGTGGAACTAGTTTAATCTAAATTACTAAAATCAAATTAATCTAGGAAGGCATTGAAACATTAACTATGAAAGCAGGAAAATGCATAAAGGAAAAGCAATACAACATGTGAAGAATTGAATGACAAACAACATATGTGAGCTCACAACAATAAAACTATCTCAAATTATATTACAAGAATTAAATTACAAATCATGAAAGCATAATAATAAAAGATGAAAAATTAAGAATTCTTTCCATTATTCATTATCCATTCCTCCTTATTAAAATGAAGAGAGAGCACTCTCTTATATACATGAGGAAGATAACCTTCTCATAATTACATATCCAATATTCTCTCAAGCACTCTCAACTAATTTCTCATTATTACAAGATACGATCCCACAAATCTCTCAAGCATTTTCAACTACTTTCCCATTATTACAAAATATGATCCCTTGAATCCTCCATAAATCGCTCACATATCTTGGATAAGATATGCCAACCAAATCCTCCATGATCTTCTCCTTAGGAATTGGATAAAATATGCCAACCAAATCCTCCATGATTTTCTCCTTAGGAATAGGCTTGCATAATTATCTCAAATGGTGGAGAGATATGGAATAAGTCCTTGGAAATTAATCTTCACATATTTTCTACAACTCACAACAACTCACATATCTGGAGATATATATAAAAATATGTATATTTTCTAATATTAATCATAAATTCACTTGTAATACAAAAATGAATAAAATGGAAAATAAGAAGGTGAACCCAAATGTATTTATGAAAATGATATGATAAAAGGTTAATGGGATGATGAAATGTAAGGAATAGTGAAGAGAAAGGCAGATGAAAATATGACATTTCTGAGTCCCAAAAAAGATCCGATACCACCCTGTAAAGTCCCCTCCCACATTTAACCACTTTTACAAGCCCTCTATGTAAATTTGAAATAGAGTGCCACTGTGACATGACCCGGCCTACTAGCTCCAGTTAAAGAAGTGGGGCCTACAACTAATACTTACTGACTGCAACTTAACTTCCTACAAGGATTACAGATCACCTAAGAGCTGAAGAAACACCCCAGGTGGTCAATCCCTGAGATGGAATTTTGTTTGAGTGATGTAGACTCCCAGCCACACTCTTGACACTACCTACATGTGGTTGAATACCTCCAACCGCTCTCACAAGCCTTTCTCCATGTGGTTGTGACCTAAATTGATCAGTTTAGTGCCTACGGTCCTGAGATTTGAGCCACAATTATAGGCCAGCCTCCAGACCCCTTCCCAGAACTGCTTGGTACTTCTCAGAATGATGAATTACGTAAGTATGATGCTAAACATGCAAAAATTGAACAAGAACTTGATTTAACTAGGCCTAACCATGACAGTCATTCTGTCAAGCATATGGTGGACATGTAAACTACAAGTAATGAATGGATATTTGATCATAGAAGTCTGAAACTTATCTGAGAATCACCAAGAAGCTCTAATGCCCTCTCATAATAGCTACAATAACACTCATTATCCCATGCATTCATTAACCAACAATTACTTATCAAATCCTAAACAAGTCATAGCTAGAGCACATTACAAATCCATGTTTATAACCAACATAAAACCAGATTATTAACCATGAAAAACAACCATCAAATCACCATAATAACATATATAAATTCTCGTAAAACACAATAGGCAAATAACTCTTATTAACTTATGCAAAAACCAACCAAGTCAAGGACTTCCACGTACCACCCAACCATAGATTGGGCTGAACCAAATCTTTCTTACAACCAATATTCCTCGTGCCATATTCTAATCATGAATGTGGGATCTGAAGACATAAACAACTAGGGATTCCCAAAGATTAAACCACCTCCACACTCAGGCTATTGTGATATCGCAAAATCAGTCAAGAGATCATGAAACCTGAACAAGCTTAGAGGCCTCAAAGTTTCTTAACCATTACCTTGAGGAATTTTGTAGACACGACCAACCTATTGAGGGCTTCCCAAAGATTAAACCACCTCCACCCCCAAGCCTTTGGAATTTTCCTAGGACCACCTCACCTAGTTCCAAAAACTTCTGGAAATCCAAAGCTCAAACATAAAAGAATCCCATCACACCATGGCTATCTAGCAAATGGCAAGGCAAGGTTGAAACCATTGTCAAACCCAACAAAACCCATGACAATGACAACAAGTGAACCAAATAAACAAGTGAAAGTACCATGCATTCATACATCAACTAGGAAATCACACATGCAACCTGTTACCTACAAAATATTCCTTCTAAAGCTACTGATCCAACTTTCTCTTTGCTTTCCTTTGCTTTTCCTTGCTTGTCCTTTTCCTTCCTTTCATTTCCTTGTCTTTCCTTTACTTACTTGCTTTCTCCTATTGGTGCTCTTCTGTCTCTCTCTGAAACTACTTCCAAAGAAAAACTAACAAAAGGCCCCCAAATGATCCTTTGATGCCTTTTGATTATTGATGCCTCTAATTTCTTCATTTTCTTTCATTTTTCCTTCAATTTCCCTCACATGAAAATCTATGACCTTTCATATCCCTTTTCTCCTATTTTTCTTTATTTTCATAAATAAAATTCCAAATAATGCCTCTTGCCTTTTCCAATTCCTTTGCCAATTTCCGTAGCCATAATAAATCGAAAGTGACACCCACTAGGATGTTTTCCCCAAAATTCAGCTTGGAATATGTGTCCCTTTACCTTGGTCTTATTTTTCCTTTATTATCCTTTATTAAATGAATTTTTAACCCAGGGATGTTACTTTGTCGGTCGACGAGGGTGAATCTGACAAAAAAAATTATTTGCTTAAAAGGTAGTCCCACACTTCCTTTGTGCTTTTACATCGAGCTTCAAGAAATTCTCCTAGTTAGCCTACCTCTTAGTTTGATCAGATTTTATTGGTGCTTTCATGGGTGGTCGATATTCAACTATGTGTCCAACTCCTTTTTTGAGGAGAAACTTGTGTAACAAAGTATTTGCAAAAGAAATTATCGTGGAAATCGTCGAAAGACTATGCTTTGATTCTTTCAATAGAATTTCTTTCTTCTATTGTCTACTCCTTGTAGAAGTCATCTAAGATATTTTGAACCCACTCATGCAAGTTTGTTCTTCCTCCGTTTGTTAACTTTAGCGTTATTCGACCGTCAGGTTCTATATGTTGCATTAGTTACATGGTCAAGGAATTTATTGATCTCAAAGGGGTTGTTTAGATAAATCTTTCATGCGCTTCCGTGAAGAAGTGTGCTCTAGCTTCTACAACAAACAGATGATAACTGACTTACCACAGTGTTAAACGCATTCAGATGCTCTATCACCGAGTCTCCACCTTTCATCCTCAGGTTATACAACTTTTTCCGCAGGAATAGTTTATTCACCAGAGACTTAGATTGGTACAAAGTCCCTAACTTGTCCCACAGAGCCTTCGCCGTTGCTTCCCCTAATACATTAAGTAATACTGAATCTGAGACACATAATCGTATTGTGCTCTTTGCCTTCCGATCCAGCTTCTTCCATTCTTCATCGGTCACTCCCGTTGGTTTAGTACCCAGATCTACCACGATCCACTGATCTTTATCCAC
>APFE030532923.1:0-18834 GCA_000404065.3 Pinus taeda
GGTTTTTGACTCCTACTATGGCAAAGGTTTGTACGTTACCACCGAAGAGGACATTTTCATTTCTGCTTGCAGTGATGGCGAAGTTCCCGACTCCATCAATATTAGTAGCATTCTTACAGGAAAAAGGTTGGGAAAGATTACAACTGATGCTCCAAATTGTGTTTCTGAGTTGAGAGAAATGGCCTTCAAAGATATGCAACCCTATGCATTCGTGTACAATGAAAGGACTCATGAAATTATATCCGGAGATACTAACGGAATTATTTATGTATGGTCGAATAGATTGTGCCGTGACGTGCCAATATCAATATCAGAGGATGACGAGAGCGAAGGAGGAGACATGGAGGCCGGACAATAGGCAGCCGCTCGACCTAAATTAGTGTCTAGCAATTCGAATTTCTATGTAACTGTGTAACTAAGAATTCTCTGTTTTTCATAATTAATTATGAAGTACGTTTACTTTTATTATGAATATGGCTGTAAACTTTTAATTTAATTAACAATTAATAATGTAAGAATACGAATACTGGTTATAAGAATAAGAATACTCGCTTATAAAATTAAATTTAAATTTTATATATTATAAAATTAAATTTAAATTATATATATGATTTTATCAAATAGATTAAGTTTTTTTTCAATAAGTGATATACATAAATTTAGTTAAAAATTATTATAAATTGATAGTTATAGATAAGAGTAAAACAATAAATAGAAATTTGGGCGGCTATACGCATACATAATTTAAGTCGTTCCCTTTTTAGGCCACTATACAGTTTGTTGATGATGGCTCTAAACAGCAAATAAAATTGTCATTGCTTTTGAAAAAGGTCATTAAAGGGGAAAAAAAGGAAAGGCAACCCAAGATTATTTTTCATTATGATCGGATTTGTTTGAGCGAGCGCTGGAGATTGATATTGAGATTGATGATTGAGGAAATGTGATTGTTACACAGCCGACTTACATGACATTGTGAATATTTATATTATGGTCTTGTCATTCATAATTGTGATTTACTCAAATCACAAATGCTGTGTTTTTTTGTGTTTTAACATTTTGATAATTAGATCTTCATTTATGTTTTTTATATTTATTTGTATTTTTCAAAATTGTGATTTCCTCCTCAAGTCTTTAAGTCACAAATGCTTTGTTTTTTGTATTTTAACATTTTGATACATAGATCTTCATTTATGTTTTTTATATTTATTTGTATTTTGATAAATAGAAATTGAATCTTATAATCAAGTTAAAAATCAAATTGAAATTGAATCCTATAATCAAGTAGAGTTAGGAAAAACGTTAAAATCAAATAGAAATAAAGTCAACGAAGTTCACTAAATCACTAGTTAGTAGTTGCAGAAATTTAATTGAAATTGTCCTGAGCAACACCCACATAAATTGATACCAGCTAGCTTCTTTGCCAAAAGCACTAGAAATGGTGCACAAATCAAAAAAAGACTTCATTCATTTGTGATTGAAGAAAGCCATTTCATTGGTGCTATTTGTGATTGAAGAAAGCCATTTCATTTGTGCTTGAAGAAAGCCATTCGCTTAAAGAGCTGCATGCAGCACTTATTATAAACCACATCTTAATTCTCAGTAAAAAAGGGTTTAGAATTTCAACAATTATACATTTATGAAGAAAAAGCGTATACTTTTTATATTTTTATTTTAATTATATAATTATTTTTTAATTTATTATTTAAAAAATACTTTAATATTTAATTTAATTTTCCAAATTTTAATATTCAAACTTTTTAAGTTAAATTACTACATTCTTAACCTGTTATTTACCATTCTCTTTAAGCCTCTTATTAGGAAAAGAATTGACTCTTAACATTTTGTTATTTAAAAAAATGTCTTGAATCTCAATAAGTTCTCAAATAGAACAAGCGAATCTCCCGATGAGAGTTAAGATAACAAATTGAAGAGAAAGTAACTCAACCCTAAAGGTTACGAATACAAAGCATTGAGATAATGGCATTAAATATATGGATAAATTTAGATTATGGATTGATTTTAAGAGAAATGTTAATGAGTAAACTTATAAGTATTGTAAATTTATATTTAATAAGAAAGATAAATATGATGTATATTTTATTTTTAATTTTTAATTATTAATAGTAATTTATGAGATTAATTTGAAGAAAATTATTAAAAATTAGTTAAAATTTATTGAAATATATCATTAATCATATATAGAGAAATATCTTAAGAATTAAAAAATTATATATGAGAAATTTCACTAAAATAATAATAATGATCTATTTCTTTTTATTAAACTTATAAGAATTATATCTTTATCATATTCAATATATCACCCTGATTAAGATAGAGAATTGAACCGATGCTTTCACATGAAAAATGCTTTACCAAAGTACCCAATCTAGAACCCCGGAAAATTAAAAAAAAAAAGATTAATAATTAATTTCTCTAAATTTTTAATAAAAACATAAATACAATTATCCCTATTTCATACCATTACTAATTACAAATATGTATCAAATATGTATCATATGCTTCTCTTAACTAATCCCTCTTGGAAAAAAGGCAAGTAAGAGAAATCTCACTCATGCTTCTCTTAACTAATTCCTCTCGGAGAAGACACAAGAAAAAGAAATCTCACTGGAAGCCTTTTGGGTGATATTAATAATTACACTTGAAATTATTATATATTTCAAATATTGTGATGTTTAGTGTTTAAAAGAAAAAATTTACATAATTATACAGAATTATGTGGATTTAAAATTTTAGTTTTTATACTAAATATTTCTTTTCTTAATTTTTAAAATTTTGGATTAGGTACTAAAGGACATTTTGACTATTATAATTTATATTAATAATAATAATAATAATAAATTTAAAAAAAAATAATTAATTAATTTTAAAATAGAACAAAAAATAGGGAAGGGAGAGTGCCATAGTAGAAGGAAGGATGGCAAATATGTAAGCCTATGTTTGTAAACCATGGAAAAAAATTAGAGAAGAGGAATTGAAGTAAGTCACATAGGTGATGAAGACAAATCAAAAGAATATATGGCAACAAAAGAAGAATAAGTGTAGAAGAATTTTTTTTATAAAAAATCATGAAGGTAAGTTCAAAACCTCAGTTAGAAGTTTATGCATATGAAGGAAGAATTAATTGATTGGCCCACCATGGATAAATATTTTGAATGTTAAGAGGTAGTAGACAACACGAAGGTCAATTTTGTTATTACTTATTGAAAGGACATGTTCCATTATTGTGGGATAGCATTATGAATGACAAAATAACGAGAGGAAAGAAAGAGATCCCATCATGGGATAGATTGGTAGTTAAGTTGAAGTCTAAATTCATGCCAAAATATTACTACACTCAACTATTCAAGGGACTTCAATATTTGAGGCAAAAGGAAATGAATTTAAAAGCTTATATAAAGGAATTTTACAAGTTTATAATAAGGGTGGGTCACATAGAAGAGAATGTGAAAAAGGTAGCAAGATATATAAATGATCTAAAATTTAGCATTAAGGATGATATTAATTTATATCTCCAAGAACAGTGGAGGAAACCTATCAACTTGTAGTCAAAGGAAAGGAAAAACTATCCAAGAAACAAAGTCAATAGAAACTAGAAATATCTATTTCAAAGGTAAGAAGCAACATGATGACAAATTCAATTCATTTTTTTAAGGAAGAGAAGGAAGAACTCTACATCAAATTCAAAGTCTAAGAGAAGGTCATTCATAAAAAAAGACATCACATTTAGAAGGTGGATATTTTTTGGATAATTGTTTTAAATGCATTGAATATCGTCATAAATATTACAATTGTCCAAATTTTCTATATGAAGATCATACTAATCCAATTGCACAAGCTAAAGAAGAAGAAAGTGTAGATGAAAAGGATACTTCTCAAGCCAAGCAAAGAGATCAAAGAGAAAATACATATAAAATCTTTCTTTAGATCAACTTGCAAGTCAAAAGTAAGTGTTATAAATTGATTATTAATGATAGTATCACATAATCTAGTATCTCTTGAAATGGTTGCGAAAATAGATTTGGAAAATTTCATTCATCCTACACCTTATAAAGTGTCATGGTTAGACAAATGATATCATATTTTAGTGAATAAAAAATGTAGAATACATTTGAAGATAGGAAACTATTAAGAAGAGGTACTTTGTGATATAATAACCATTGATATTTGTCATGTTTTATTAGGAAGAACTTGGAAATTTGATTAAAAAATAATTTATGATGGGAAAGAAATACCCATACTTTTGAAACAGATTGGTAAGAGAAAAGTTTTGTTACCATTGACTAATGAAGATGCAATGATGGAAATTAGCAATCAAATTTGTTGATGAGTGAAAAGGAATTTTTTAAAAAGGAAAAAGAAGATGAAGCAAAATATTCGTTGCTTAGTAAGAAAAGAACATTTGTTGTAGCCATTGAGGTAATTGATTTGCCTTTAAAAAATCAAATTTTATTAAAAGGGCATGAGAATGTGATGACTATTGAAATGTCCAGTGAATTGTTGACAAGGAAAAGTATAGAGCATCTAAAGGAATTTATTGTAGAAGTTGATTTGCTGGAAGAGGTTGTCATAGAAGGAAATAGTGAAGAAATTTTGAAATGTGACACTTCAAGGAAAAGATCTTCTAGCGGAGGTTTTTGTGGAGGCCCCTATAAAAATAGCCCAAAAATTTCTTTGTAGCGGAGGTCACTAGTGAAGGTGGGCAGGTGGATGTTTTAGCGGTTGTTTCTTTGATGGTGCGTCTAAATTATTCAAATGCACTAGTGTTTTACAATCCATACACGCACTAGAATTGTATATAACATGGTGCACCGTGGATTTTTTTTTTTTGAAATATAAAAAACCATAGTTCAGTAAATATAGAAACACACCAGTGCTTCAATATTTTCTAGCACCAAACTCCTTCATATAGTAAAATGCCTTGATGTTATTCAACAATCACATCCTGGTGCGGTAAACGTATAACAACACCCTAGGGAATCTTATAAAGCATACCGATAAATTATTTTTAATTTCTAAAAAAAGGTCGATGCTATTGTAAAACCACAACATTGATGTGTTACCAGTAACGTAAAGCTCTGGGGCATCTTGATAAAGCACCATGATAATTTTAAATTTAAAAAAAAAAACACACAGTTCTTTTGGATATAGCTCTCCTCGATGCGCTTCGTGAAACGCACCATAGGAGGGTTAAATTAAAAAAACCCTTCCAACCATAATTTTCATTTTTACCATCTATAGTGTGGGAGATATCTGAAGCACCAATGCCACTCTTTCCATGTACAATTGCCCTGATGATGGTGCCTCTTTTTCTCACCCCTTTTCAGTATTGTGCTCATTGTTTGAGTTTCCATTTTTTTGAAACGGTGTGAAAAATTGTTTTTCTCCATTACAAGTCCACAATGCCTCCTTGATGACCAAATGTCTAGGTAATGTCTATGTTTCTTTCTAATTTAAGTTTTTAGCGGATTAGAATTGCAAATTAGGTTGAATTTCTCATTTATTTTGCAAAAAAAATATTTCGATGAGTAGTGCACTCAATATGTTTGGCTCGTACCGGGAGTGGTAAGCCCTATAAATTTATAGGGTGCACCGTGTTTCGATGTGTGAACATAACACACCACCATTCTGGCAGTGCATTTTGTAAATATAAATGCAACGAGAAAGATGCAACAAATTGTACGCTGGTGCATCACTCTCGGTGCGTTTATATTTGTCAAATGCACCGCAAATAAATATTTAAAAATATTCTTATAGATCGGTGTGTTAGATAACCTGAACATACTATAATGGTGCCATTAGGTTATACGTGCGCACCAGCGCGCAAGTATGTCGCACTGCTATGAAAAGTCAAATTTTTTAAAAACCTACGCTGCATCATACTTATGTGTGCACCATTACCAGTGTGGTTATAGTTGAAAGCGCACAAGCTCCAGTGCATGCCTATGTTTTGAGCACACCGGTAATTTTTTTATTTATTGAAATTTATGTTCCCATAGTTATAATTACATGTTTCATTTAATAAAAAAAAATATATTTTATGTATGAGGCTGATGTATTTTATATTTCAATCATGAAGTAGAGATGTCAACATAGGGAGCAATAGTAGGAGAAGGAGCAGCAGGCAAACCCATACAATATGGTCTGACCATGGCAGGCTAGAGAGAGGGAGAGGGATTTATACCCTCACCCTATTACTACATTGATCTTAGCGCTCTTGAGGAATGTAGATATCCTCAAGTACTGTGAGAAGGGTACATCCCTAAAGGCGCACTTTGTCCTATTAGTGCTTCTGATCCCCCGATGGAAGGTCTAGGAGAAGGCTTTCACTGTCAATCCTGAATTGTGGTATAGGCCCACTCAAGAGGACATATACTTTATCATTGCCCTATCCAGGAGAGGGGAGGATTTTCCCCAGTTCCCTGATGTCCCCCATGGTGTTGCAGCTGAGAGTCAACTTGCATACACTTGGAGATACTATAAATAATATAAATCATTTCACAAAAAATATTATAATATAAATAATGATTACCAAATAAATAACATTTAATTTTGTTTATACTGTTTTAGTCAGCGTCCCCGTGCCCAACAAATTGAGTTGAGAATGAGTTAAAAGGCATTTGATCATTGCTTATGGGTATCCCCTTGGTGCTAATCTCTATTCCAAGAAATTAGTGGACAATCCTTTTGAGCTTCGACGCGAGCCAACAGAATGCCCGTTGTATGCTATATGACATTCACCTATCACCATTGGATGCTACATGACATTATTATTAAAGAAATATATGGAGGTTATATGGCATTCTTATCATTATGGGAAAATAGATATTTGTTATGCCTTAATTTTTTAGTTGTCAATTTAGAAATGAAAAACTAATTATCTTACATTGTTATTTGCATTTTCATTGTTATATTACTATTATTTAAGGAAAACCAAGTTACTTAGAATTACTAAAAATGCAGGCTTTCACTCATATTATACTAAATGACTCTATATCTTAACTAATAAACTTACTTCTGAAAAAAAAAAAAAAAAACAACCCCCTTCTTAATACCATATAAAAACGATTTACAACTATGCCTCAATCAAATAATTTAATTATATTTATATTTCTTATCTATCAATATATTTTAAAAACATAACTTCTTACATGTTTAATAATTTAAATTTGTTATTTAATAATTAAATAAAGATAAACAATAATATAATTAATTTAACTTGTATTTAATTATATTGAATAATTAAGCTACTGAGTTAAAAAAAAATCAAATATAATAAATAAAATCTTTTAATATGCAAATATGTTAATTAAAATCTCAAAGCAAGTGAACCATGAATTCAAAAGAGCATGTAATTTCACTATAAAAGTTGGGGCCCCACATGACATTCATGTTATTATTATATGTGCGGATAGATACCTGCTACGCCTCCAACGATTAAGTCTAATTGGTAATATGAGCATAGGTACCTGCTACGCCGCAATCATACGGTGAAGTTTAAGTTAACTGATTTAAGATTTTTTTTAAACTTATTTTTTAAAGATATTCAACTGTTACGAATTTAATAATTTAAATGTATTATTTTAATTATATAATATACTATATATGATTATATTATTTTAATTTTAAAAGCATACAATTAATTTAAATATATTAAATTGTTAAATTTCTCTTTTTAGAAAAAGACAATAATAATTAAAAGAAATAATAAAAGAGGAATTATTGTCAAGATTAATCTCTCAAAGGCTTATGATAAGATTAGTTGGATGTATTTACGTCTTTTGATGACTCACCTGGGTTTCAACAATGGTTTTATTAATTGGGTTATAGGTTGTATTACCAATGTGAGCTTTGTTGTTCTTATAAATGGGACGACTTCTCCTTTTTTTCATAGTCAAAGAGGCCTTCGACGAGGATGCCCTTTATCTCTTCTTATGTTCCTTTTAGCTGTGGAGGATTTGATCCGTTTGATTCACCTTGCCATTAGAAGGGGAGAATATAAGGCATTGGAATCTCCATAAACCTTTTCATCACTCATCTACTCTTTGTGGACGATATCTTACTTTTTTGTGATGGCTCTAGGGGGCGACCTTTCTAAGCTTCAGTCAATTATGGAGTTATTTCTAAAAGCTACAGGAATGAGTATTAATGCACAAAAATATTCTATTACTCACAATGGACTTTCTGAGGTTGAGCTAACTAGAACAACATATTTTTTTCCCTTTATTATTATGCCACTGATGGAAAGTCTTAAATATCTGGGGTTCCTCTTGAAGTCGAACTCCTACAAAAAATCAGACTGGAAATGGTTAGTTACAAAAATTGAAAAAAGAGTTAAGCACTAGAGTTTCAAATGGATTTCTCAGGTTGGGCACTTGGTCCTCATTAAATCGGTTTTACAAGCTATTCTAGTTTACTAGATTGCTCTTTCATGGGTTCCAAAAGGTATCCTTTCACAAATCCGGAAGATCTGTGGTTGGTTTCCCTGGGTAGGATCAAAAGTGGAGGATGTACTTCCTTGGGTGGCCTGGGAAAAAAATGCATGCCCTAAAGAGAAAGGAGGGTGGGGCATAAAGGACCTTCCCTGTTTTTCTTGCACACTGGCAACAAAATCGAGATGGAGTCTTCTAACGAAGAACAATTTATGGACTTTAGTGATAAAAATAAAATGCATTGATCCTACTGACTTGATGGCTTGGTTTGGAGCTCCGGAGAAGTCTCATAGAAATTCTTTAGTTATTTGGAAGGCCATGATTGACTCTTTTGATATTATTGTTGATGGGTTATCATGGTTGGTTGGAAATGGTATTAATGTTCGTGTGGGAATTGATCCTTAGGTGGGTTGTAATGAAGCCTTCCTTTTTCCTAGGGGCCTGGTTGAAACACTTGTTGTTGAGGGGATTCTTTCACCTCATGAAGAGTCTACTACTTTTTGGAATCAGGGTTGGAAGTCTGCAGAGGCATTAGAACTTGAGCCTCAGTAGATGGGGGTTCAGAGGGATTACATAAAGGAACTTCGAGATCAAATATTCGACTAAAGAATAGGGTTGATGATCTTTGTTGGGTAAACTCTCCCAGTGGTCTATATGCTCCGAAATATGGTTACATTTATCAAATGGGAAGAAGGTTGGGGGATGCTCGGCATTGGTGGTATAAGTCTTTTTGGAAGCTTAGTTGTCCTCCTAAATCTAAACTCTTGTTCTAGAGTATTCTCAGGAACAACGTACCAACCTGGGATAACCTACGAAAAAGGAAAAAACAGGTCATGGTTGGTGTGCCCTGTGAAAATCCTCTAAAGAAAGCTCTTATCATCTCTTCTTGTTCTGCTCTTTTTCCTCTAAAACTTGGGAACATTTCTTAAAGGTACCAACTTGGGATAACCCACAAAAAAGGAACAAACATGGCCCTGGTTAGTGTGCCCTATGCAAATCCTCTGAAGAAAGCCTTATCATCTCTTCTTGTCCTTCTCTTTTGCCTCTAAAACTTGGGAACATTTCTTAAAGACAGTTGGTATTGCCTCAAATTGGTCTGGGAACTCTACGGAGACTGCTTGGAAAAACTGGTGGGCTCATACTTTTGTTCCTCATTATCGAAATATTCCTTTGATTATTAGTTGGGTCATTTGGGTGGCTTAGAACAAAAGCATTTTCAAGGATCAACCATCATACCCATATGTTATATCTATTCAATGTGCTTCCATTTATGATTTGATCGCTCACAACATTCTTGCTACTCCTTCTCATAATATTCAGGTTGAATCCATCAGAACTGATATATCGAGGGCTTATTTTGATGGGGATTTTGATGCCCACTATCATTGTGCAGTGGGGATATTCATACACTTGAATGAACATAAAATCATTAATGCTTCTGTGGGTATTGGGCCTAGTTCGAATAACTTTGTTGAATTGTTTACCTTGAAAAATATTTTATGTTGGTTAAGGCAGATGGGGTTCTTTCTGGTCAGGTCTTTGGTGACTCTCTGTATGTGATCAGCTGGGCAAATAATGTTCAGCGTTGTCATAATCTGACTCTAATTCCTATATTAGATGAAACTTTATTTCTTAAAACAACTTTTGATGACTTATTACTTTGTCACATTTATAGGGAGAGGAATATGGAGGCAAATTATATCTCTACAAAAGGTTTACAACAGTTTTTGGACTCTTGGTACATAATTGACTCTGACAATGGGCGGGTCACGGTTTTTGATCGGGCTTCTTATTTATAAACTCTTAATATGGTAGCTTAGCTTTTGGTCTTTTGCTCTATCAGGCCCTTTGGGGGTTGTTTATGGATTATTGGCATCTTATTGATTATGTATATTTTTGGTTTTTGGACTTGTCCTAGACATGTTGGTAATTTTGGAGACTGGTTTGGGTTTTTTCTCCAATTGTTCGAAGAGGCCCGTTTCCTTTCATTTTCTCTGTTTTTCATGGTTACCTAAGGTGATATTTTTGTTTTGAGTAAGTGTGTTACCCACTTTCCTCATTATGTTGTTGATTTCACTTATTGTGTATGTTGAACTCACATATTGTTCATGAATGCTTCAATGCATCTACTTTGTAACTTTTTATTCACTTAATAAAAAATTCTAATTTTTCTGCCCAAAAAAATATTGTGAAAAAATTATAATTGAAAAAAAAACAAACAAACAAACAAAAGAAATAAAACTAAAAACAAAAAATTGATAACTAATAGAAATAGAAATGAAAGTTACTAAACAACCCATAATAAGACCTCAACCAATCACCTTACAAATAAAAAAATTTCAATAATAATAAAAATTGAATTCCTAATATTAAATTATAAGCTTTAATTGTTTGGTTAAAAACAAACTAATACTAAAAAAAAAATTGAATACCTCTTGGAACATATAATAACAATAATAAAAATTGAAAAATAATGCTATAACAACATCTAAATAAAATATTTTGAAAAAATTAACAATAATAAAAAAAATGGAAATCAATTTCTTGGTAACTCGTAAATAAAATATCTTTTACACATCTAAAATATCTTCATCTCCAAAAAATAAAGATCCCTTTCGGGAAATTTCCCCATTATCTACCTTATAAAACATCTCCATCTCAAAACATAGAGATACTTTCCGAAAAGGTAAATATATTATTTTACGTTATAAAAAATTATAATCTTTTATAAATCAATTTATTATATCTTCCTGTTAACTTTGCTTGTGTTGTAGGTTGCTCTCTTTCACTTTAGAGTAGAGATCTAATTAAATGCATTATTTGTTTTAAATTAATTCAAAATTTAAAAACTATGGCGTATTATGAAAAAGGTTCAAAAATTAAAAGAGCCGACATTCACATTGTGATGTTAGAAAATATTTTACAATTATTGTAAGCAAGCTTCTAAAATCATTGTATCCCCAACCAACCATTATTGACATTTAAATTTTTAGCAAGAAATTTTTAGCAAGACATTTCAAATACTTACATATAGAAAACAAGAGAGCTGCTACCGTGGCGGTAGTCCTTGCCAGGGTCTACCACAACAACAAAACAAAAACAACCTGAGAAACTGAGATAAAAATAAAAATATTCAGAGAAATCAGAGTGTAAAGTAGATGAAAAAAAAGGTAAACATATATGTCCAATGGCTAAAGTGCTACCCTTCATATATTTTAATTGTTAATTGCCAAAAACCCATCTTAACCTAGAGCTTTAACTCCCAAATACGCATCTTAAGCTGGAGTTCTTCAGTCAATAGAAGTTTACACCTTAATTATTTTAATCTCGTTTATGTTTGATCAATTTCGGAAATTTCAAATAAACAGAAATAAAATAACTAGATTATTTTCCATATATTACCAAATTAATTCAACTCCCAAATACCCATCTTAAGCTAGAGCTCTTAGTCAGTAGAAGTTTACACCTTAATTCTTTTAATCTCTTTTATGTTTATCAATTTCGGAAATTTCAAGTAAACAGAAATAAATAACTAGATTATTTTCCATATATTACCAAATAAGTTCAATGGAATTGTTAAATCCAATTGAAAAAGAAAATAAGGGCCACAAACTTAGACAAATGGTTAAAAATAGCACATCCAAATTTATGAAAAAAATGTCGAGTTTATGTAAATTGCAAATTTGGAGATTGTGATATCTTAGAAAAGTTATCATGTGTTTTTTTTTTTTAACTTTTAACTACCGGATGGAAAACTAAAAGAAGTGTAATATAATGTGTGAATGTAAATACTTATTCTAATTATGAAATACCAAATTATTTTTGGTATTTTAGTTTTTTTAGAAATAAATTAAACATTGACATGTGAGATTAACTTCTAATTGTCTAGAAAGCAATTGAAGTCAGTTACGCTCAAAATTGTAGAAACAAAAAAAAGAGAAAATCCTGCTTTTAGATCATACTTTTCTACCTAGTAAAGTGTAAAAATCAAATAACTAGGTTATTTTCCATGTATTAGTAAGGAGTTCAAGTTAGTACAATGGAATTGAAATGCACATTACGCATAATTCTTATGCCAAAGTGAACGAGACAGCAGGCAGAAAACAAGAATACTTCAAAACCTTTGACTATGTAACAAAGACCAACCCTTTGATCGACAGTTCCGGTGCAAGGAGAGGCTCCATTTCAGGAGAGGTAAAATTAATAAAATCGATGTGTTTGTGTGCACACACAGATATTCATTTCGTATATGATCAGATAATATAAAAGAGAAGCAGATATGTATTTCTTATTAGCGCCATAAAACACAGTATATGGGACATTGCTGGGTTCCTAGAGAAAGTTACGATCAGAAAACACCTTTGTCAAAAGGAGTAGTCCACGGAGGATTTCCCGACAGTTAAAGAGTGGCCGCCGGAACCAGGGTAGAAAATGGCAATTTGTCATGGATAAACTAGATCTGGAATTCACCTTACAACAACAGTGATAACAGTAGTAAATAGCTAATTGCAAAACTTGGAATAGTGGATGCAAATATTATTATGAACTTAGCAGAAATAACTGGAAAATTAGTGATTCATATAAGTCACAAGATAGCACTAGTAAACCGCAAATTGCAAAACTTGGAACAGTGGATGAAAATATTATTATGAACTTAGCAGAAATAACTGGAAAATTAGCGATTCATATAAGTCACAAAATAGCATCAGCAGAAAATATTTCATCTTTTAACAACCCCAGCCCTACAGGGCAATTTGTCATGGATAAACCAGATTTGGGATTCACCTTACAACAATAGTAAATCTGTCCTATCTTATTCAATATTAATGTTAGATCACTTAACATCTCCAGCCTTATCTTCAAAAGCACACTGCATGTGCATCTACCTTCCATATATAACTGCCCTTCCTTTATTGTGCACAGGAAGCGATGATAATGGTTCTGCTGAAGCACCATGCTGTTTTTAACAACCCCAATCAACAAGGCAATCAAAGAGAGAAGATACCAAACCAATATGAAGAAACATATTCATATTACTTTTGCATCTGTTGTGTACGTGAAGCTTGCCATGTTCCTGGATTTTGTGATCTGTATAACAAATAGTTAGTTATAGTAAAATGATAACATTGTGAATTGAAGAGAGGACATATTTGAGACAAAAGATGTTAAGGCATATGTTGATGTACCTTCCATTTGTTACCCGACATGTAATAGTTCACTATCTTCATTGAGGGTGAACTTGCTTTGAATTCTGAAGTCACGTAACATTTAAACAATGGTAGCTTTCTGTTGCAAATATGCCTCATATGACATTGCTTTTAAATCAGGAAGCAAGTCATGTACTAAGGGCTGCCTGATAATGCACTGGACAAAGTTATTTGAAATGGATTCTATTACAGCATTTATACAATGCTTGTAAATGAAAGGGCAATTATCATTGCACTGTGAACAGAAAATTGTCCCATTGTTATCACTATGGATGAATTGACTGGGGAGTTACAAATTGCACAAACAAGTTCAAAAGGAGTTGAATATGGATTTGTTGCCATCAGAATACCTTCGCCCTGTTTATAAAATATTGAAACATTAATTTACATTATTACATGGCAAATGCAAAGCTAGTAAAAACATGATTATTGTTATACTTACAACATGGGTAGATGTAGTTAGTTTTTTGAGATTGTTTACTGCATCTGTGTTAAGTTCAGTCATGAACGTTGACTTTGATGCTTTGAATATTGTTTCTTTTGCGTTTACCTTTTTTGTTAAATTTCTGAAAAGGATGAGGGGGAAGTCTCCTTTCTGCAGTTGTTTTTCCATTGAAAGGAAAAATTGTTCATACGTGTCAAATAATTGCAACTGCAAGAGAGAAATTGTTATCCATTGAAAAATTGCAAGTGCAAGAAACAAATTACAATAAGTATAGACAAATTACAATAACTATATAATGAAGTGATGCATGTTATCTATTGAAAATTAGGAATAAGTAACATGCAAATACATACAGTTGCATTGCCATTTTCAGAATCTCCATCTTTGATATGGAGTATGTAATGCAATCCAACCCGTTTGGAAAGTGTAACGGCTGCAGGGATTGTGCCAAGTGGGTAAATTTCTTTTTTGTTTGCAAATTGCCTAATGGTTGTATTGGAAATGAAGCGATATTCTTTGCAAACTTCAAGTACAATTTCTATGATACTTGATTCATTAAGCAAAATTATTTTGTCACAGTCACCACGATCATAAACAGTTTTAGGCAATATCTTGAAATTTGTAATTGAGATGCTATTGCCTTGCAAAATTTGCTGTTCATGTCGCTCCACTAAATGTGCAGGTACAGTTAACGTTATAGTCATCATTCCTTGAGCATCTGTCAAATCAGGTCGTAATATTTGACGTGATTTGTTTGCTTTATCAAGGAATGCAGTATAAACAATCATTATGTCTCCAACAAATCGCTGCCCAATTCTATGACTATTGAGATCTTCAATTGATACCAATTCTATGACTATTGAGATCTTCAATTGATACTTTAATTGGAAGTATTTGTTTTTGCCTATAAAAATTGCTTAGTTAGATACTGTTATAAACATTTCTACAATGCTATGTTTCTCCTAAAAACTGAATAAGTATAAATAGATTACAATGTTGTGTTTCATATGCATACCTTTTTGATGTATCATTTTGTACATTTGTTGAATCAAGTTTTGTTGTGATTGTTTCAGTTGGACTAACACAAGTAAATGCACATTTCAATATGATATGGATATTATCACATGTATTTTGTGATAAGCAATTAATAAACAAATTATGATACCTAACATGCACATGTCTTCTTGCTGCATTGTCTGGGGGGACTTACTACAAGTGCTTTCTCCACTCGTCCGACATTTTCTAATTTATATAGATTTAAATATACACATGTAAAAAGAGAATGCATATATAATAAACATTAATATTTTAAATAGAAAATAGCATATTTGTATAGTTGTCATAAACATACCTTTTCAAAACAAGCGATTGGCTTGCCTTTTCTATTTGAGTTATGCCTTCTATTTTTTCAATTGTTTCTTTTCCTTTTTCAGAATTTATGCTATGTTATAGAATAGTAGCATATATTTAGTTCAATTTGAAAGAGCATATAGAACTAAAAAATGAACAGGAACATTAAAACCATAGAACCATACATATGTAAAAATAGAATGCATATATAGTAAACATTAATATTCTAAATACAAATTAGCATATTTGTATAGTTGTCATAGACATATCTTTGCAAAACAAGCGGTTGGCTTGTCCTTTCTAATTGGGTTATGCATTCTATTTCTTCAATTGTTTCTTTTTCTCTTTCAAGATTTATGCTATGTTATAGAATAGTAAGATGTATTCAGTGCAAATTAAAAGAACATATAAAAGTAAAAAGTGAACAAGAACATAAGATCCATAGGAAAGGAAAGGCAAGAAGAATATACTCTGTTTGTTTATGTTCCATGTTGGTTGTTTTGTTCAATTGGAAAAGGTTTTACTAGTACAATCTGCATTCATCAATAGATGAGGTCATATCTGGAAATTTAAATGAGAACTTTGTGACATAACATAGCTTATACTTAACAGAAAGGCAAGAGAAACAATACCTATGAAACAATACCTATGACCTCTCAAGGATTAGATGCATTGAATCGTCATTACATGACATGGAAAAGGCATTATAAATAGGGAAGTGAAACATTAAGTAATGGTATACAGAAGTAAAGAGGAGCATCACAGTTCATAACAAATTTAGCCAAATGAAGTTACCTATTTAAGCAAGTAGTTCAACAAATTACCAATACTATAGCATTTGGATTTTTAGCTAAATGTCAAATCATCTATTCATGTATCGAGATTCCAGCAAATCATCTATTCATGTATCGAGATTCCAGCATAACAAGTAAATGCATGTGCACTTTTTTTATTAAATCACGAACTGTAAGTATTCAAGCCAAGCGAATACAGTAAAACCCAAAACCCAGAATTTCATACTGAAAATATTACCCACAAGAGTAAGAGGGTGAAGGAGTTATGATATCCCATACGCATATCATTCTATTCAAGTTAAAAGAAAAAAAAATGTTCATGTAGATCACAGAGATTCACACTAGCCCAGGCTGCTGTAATCACTAAAACTATTCAGGAAAATTATAAGATTGCAAATACCACATCCCAATACATAGTTCTAAGAACTTGAAAAAAAAAGCAACAAAAAATGTGAATGCTAGGAGATATCCTAAAAGCCACAGCATAAACGCACTGTGGAAATTATATTAATACGAAAGAAAATAATTGTGCAGTAAGTGACAAGAACAAGTGCAATAGTGAACCATTCAGGTGAACCATAATAGTGTTGGGCATGAACATCCATTCAAATTTGCATAACTATGCAACATCCTTAGGAACATGATAAACGATTTCATATAAATATTTACACAAGACTCAAGAGGAGAGATTAACATGAGACTGGAGTGAAATTAACATTGACCAACAATAGAGAAAAAAGAAGGGAAGCCTGAAGACAAAGTACAATCGAAGCTATCAGGCCAATGTTTGCGGGTTTGCTCTACACGGTATTATTTCCTCATCATTTCTAAATTGGTGGGCTGCTCTACTTTATAGTTTCCACGGAATGGCTACCTTTGAGAACGCACGGCGTTGGTCCAAATAACTTCGAAGGCTCAGGTAATATAATAGCCTCTGACAGAATTTTCTTGTAAAAATTCCGAGTTTGGCCGGAGTTAACCTTTTCTAAATGCCTCGCTTCCTATTTCTGTATTTCTGTTCAGAACTCCACGAGGTTTCTGTGTAGCTCCTCAAATTTTCAGGTATAGAAGTACCGTTTTTCTTTTTTTGCTCTCGTATCTCATTTAATAGCTTCAGTTTTTTAAAAACCCTAGGTAATAGTTTGGTAATTCCTAAGATAGTTATTCCGTTGTCACGACCTTTCTGTGTAGCTCCTCAAATTTTCAGGTATAGAAGTACCGTTTTTTTCTGCGCTCGTATCTCATTTAATAGCTTCAGTTTCTTAAAAACCCTACGTAATAGTTTGGTAATTCCTTAAATTGCAGGTAAGATAGCTATTCCGTCGTCACGACCATGTTGGTTAACAGTTTTTCGACTGCTATTATTCCAGGAGCTTCGAATATTAATTTTTTTTTCGCCTATGTTGTCTTTCAGAGTCTTCGCTTGAAACCTTGCTTGAATAATAGGTTCGTTCTTAGATAGAATCTGGGGTTTCAGAGCATTGGATATTCGCTATAAATGTTTCAAGGGATCTTTGCTCACAACCTACCGACCCTAAGTCCTGAGAATTCGGTTCAGTGGTTTTGTGTGGAGCCACAGGTCTTGTGGTCCAATCTGGGCATGTCTGAAAGCCGTTCAGTTATAATTTCCTCAGTTGAAAAAACCCTTCTGAACCTGATTAATTTTTTTAATCTCTAAATTTTGTAAATTTAAGACTTTTGCTCCAAAAATGGTAATGGCGTTACAGTTTCCTTGATTGCCCGCTCGATATGTTTATGTATAACTTACTCGAAATATGGTATGAATCGACAGATATTTCCAGTGTTTGCTACGTTACGTTAATATATTTTTATAAAATACTTCAGGAAATCTCATTACCATAAATATCAAATAGAGGTGGTACAAAAGATGCTTAATATTTGTTTTTGAAAGAATTTAGGAAGGTACTGCATGACACTAGATATAATATAATTTATAATAGTCACTCTGATAAGTATAAATTTCTGGACACCCCATAGGTAAGATGCTTGAATTTTCAGCTGTAAAACAAATCTAGAAAAGGTATTACATGACATTCATTTTAATTTTATTTATTAACAAGGAGCCATTGCCGTGGCGGTAGTCCCTGCCGAGGTCTGCAAGGACAACACAGATGGATTGTATATTATCCGATTTGAAATGGGATTTGAAATGGAACTGAAATAGTTAGTTCAATGTGTAATTCGTTACAAAAGTTTCAGTTCGAAGTAAAACATATATTTCAAGATTGTTAAAATATTTTAAATGGTTATTACTCAATGTTTCTCTAGCTCATGCCCATTGCAAGAGACATATGTTTGAATAACATTTATTGCCCAGTCTTTAGACTTGGCAATAAGATTGGATCACATTTAACAATAAACAGAAACATAGGTGGCAATAAGATTGGATCACATTTAACAATAAACAGAAACATAGGTAAAATAATACCACGTTTGAGCTTCATTTGAGCTTCTTTTGACATGGGAGCGTCATCCGAACTCTTTTTTCCTACCAGATAATTAACTACCTATTACTTGGGATCACCCTTTTCACTGGTTGATAACTTGATGTGCTCCATCGAGACAAT
>APFE030532925.1:13723-33561 GCA_000404065.3 Pinus taeda
TTTTCCTATGTATCATGGGGATTAGCCCATTTATTATACATATAAATTTAGGGTGGTTCTTAAAATTTTCCCTGACATACATCACCATATAACAATGGACCATAAGCATTAGATCATCAACTATAACAATGCATCATCATATTAGTAACATAGCAAGAAGTTATCAACAACAAAAGAAGCCATCACATCACAAAGAGACACAAATTTTTAGGTGGAAACCCATACGTTAGAAAAACACCAACCTTCTTCTTCTTTATATTCAATTCATTCACATTAATTTGAAGGATCCGACCTGTTGAAGGCAACTACCCCCAAAAATGAAAGTTGCCACTTATCGTAGGATACAAATTAATTAGGGCACCAACCTCGAAATATGCAAGTAGCTTCTCACTATAGGCTACAACTTGATTGAGGCTTCGACCTCGATGACGAGTGAGCTACAACCTACTCTAAGCTCCAACCTAGAGAATAAGTAGGATCCAACCTGATTAAGGCTCCAATCTCCTTCTTCAACTTCCTTATGGACCTTTATTTCATTTCATTTTCAAGCTAGATCCCTTATCAGCATATATCACTGAATTTCCATACAAAGGGACTATCACAAACTACAATTACAACCTCCAAGCTCTATCATTGTTAGGCCACACAACTTACAATCACTGCACTAACACATAACCTGCAAACATTGCAAATGTCATAAACATTGCCATTGTCACAATCACTATAAGTGCAACCTACAAACACTACCACTACCACTGTCACAATCATTATCTCTACAACTTGCAAACATTATTACTTCCATATATAATCATATCAATCACTATCATATTGCTTTTCTATAAAAATTTCTTGTAGATTCAAACTGCAGATTGTAATATGCTAAAAAATTGACTTGAGTCTACTCCACTCATTAGCGGAAACAAAAATTAATCGATGAAATCACGAAGTAGAAAAAGGAAGAATTTCAGTCACACATAAAACAATAATTTTTTGGAAAAATCCATAGCTAAAAACCCCTACTATTTGTATATTTCATTAATCAGAAAATCTGAGAATAAAATGCAATTCTTGTTCAACCCGAACAATCTCTACACTAGTACAATCTATTTCACTGCTTCACAAACCAGCTCAAGCCAATACTTAGTTAAATATGCTACCTGCCAAGCTCGTACTTCCTTGCATAGTTTCCTAGGGAATTAGCCCATATTTAATTGGGAATTTCCTCATCCATAATTGTGCAATCCATCCATATGCCTTCCTCTGATTGCATGCATCACCCGTTTAATTTAGATGATTTTACAATTGATTATACATTGTCCCTAAACTCCAATTTGCACTAGGTCTTTTTTCAGAATTTGCATGCATGAGTTATTTATGAGTGAATTATCAGTTATTTAATTGATCACTACATGTGAATTAAATCCACATTAATTCACTTGATCTATCACTAGTTCCTCCATCAATTCGAACTCGTTTAACTCAGTTTACCTCAGTTAAATTGAATTAAATAATTACAACTCAATAATAACTCAGCCTGTGACCCTAAAATTTAGGTATCACTCTACGTGACTCTAGATAGACTCCCAACTTGAATTTACTGATCCAACTAAGTCAAATTAACTTAGTTAATCGTTACAAGTTGCTATGAGAATTGAAATTACAATTTAATTCCTAAATTAACTCAAGGACAAATTAAATTAGGATTTTTCTTATTGCATTTTTTCAACACTCCCTCTTAGACAAGAAAGGGATTATATGTTACCCCAATATTACCTCTATGAAACTCGAATTTTCATCTTGTTAATGCCTTTATCAAAATATTTGCATCCTTCTCCTCTGTAGGAATGTACTCCAACAACATGATTCTCCTCTGCACACAATCACGTATATGGTGATACTAAATGTTAATATGCTTGGACCGCTCATGAAAAACTAGATTCTTAGAGATTTTGATACAACTCTGATTGTCATAGTAAATCACTGTAGGATCCATCTGCTGACCTAACAACCCAACAAGGATCTTCCTCATCCAGATAGCCTCACAAGTTTCTTGAATAGAAACCATGTACTATGCTTCTACCGAACTAAGTGCAATTGATCTCTTCTTCCTGTTGTACCAAACAAATTGTTGTTGACCCAATAATGAAGATTCCCACTGATGTGCTCTTCTTTTTGGATGGACTCGCTGCCCAATATACATCTTTAAAGCCTTCAAGCTTCACTCCCTCTGTCCTTTTTTACTCAATACCAAACTAAGTGGTGCCTTTAAGGTATCTCAAGACATGCTTACCTACCTTCCAATATAGTTTTGTTGGCTTAGTGACGGTTTGAATAATCTAGTTAATTGCAAAACACATGTTCGGTTGTGTGTTCACCAAATACATAAGTGAACCCACAAGTTGTCTATAAATAGTAGCCTCCACTACTTCATCTGAAGTAGCATCATCCTTCCTCCAGTTACCTGCTAGACAAGTCTCCATGGATTTTTTTCTCTCCATGTGGAACTTCTTCAGTATCTCATTGGCATACTTTCCCTAAGAGACAAATAGTTCCTCATCTCCTTGCCATACTTCCATACCAAGAAAGTACTACATGAGCCCCAGGTCCTTCATCTTAAACTCTCATGCAAGATCCTCTTTGCAAGATTTTGTCAGCTTCCCGTCACCTGTCAAAATGAAATCATCGAAATATAATACTGTAATAAAAAATTTACCTTCAACCACAATATGGTAAAGGTTATCATATTCTTCACTTTTGGTGAAGCCCAACCCGTTGAAATAGCTATCAATCCTAGTGTACCAAACATGGGGTTCTTGTTTTAGTCCATATAGTGCTTGCTTGACTCTTCACACATGTGACTCTCTGTTGAAGGTCTCAAATCCTTCTAAGTACTCAATATACACCTCTTCCTCAATCATACCATTGAGGAATGTTTTCTTTACATCCATATGATGTACCTTTCATCCCATCTACGTTGACAGTAATAGAATAGATCTGATTGATGATTACCTTGCTATAGTAGCAAAGGTCTCATCATAATCAATTCCCTCCACCTGAGAGAACCCTCTGGACACAAATTTGGCCTTGTGTTTCTCCACACTCCCATATGTTGCTTGATTTACTTTGTAAATCCATCTATAACTCACCATTGACTTGTTTGACTATCTTGGGACCAATTCCCAAACACTATTTCTGATCATGGAGTCATACTCCTCAACCATGGCATCAACCCATACTGGTTGTTACACTGCTTCCTCGAATGAGGATGCCTCAATCTCTACACTCTTGGTCATTAGAGCCATGTAGTTAGCATACTAATCTGGTGACTTCCTCTTCTTGCATTGTGATGTGGGTGCTCCCACATTCTCTCTTGCATCATGCATCAATCTATTAGCCTCTATATTTCCCTTTCTTCCATCTTTGGAAGTCTATGCATGAGCGGGTGTTTCCACTCTCTGCTCCTTTGCAAGTGGTCATTCCACATCATCCTAAGGATCCTCCTTTGGAGCTAAAATCTCTTCATATGCATGTAATCGAATCTCCCTCTCAACGGAACATCTCAAGGACTTCTCTTCATGGAAATTCAAATCTCTACGAACCACTGTCATCTTGTTGCATAGCAGGTACACTAGATAGTTATGAGGTGTATCAGTGTACCCCACAAATATTCCCAACACAGTTGTTCGCTCTTGCATTTTCCATGCATCCTTGGTAAAATGACAGGAGACTGATGAACCAAAGATCTTGAAGTGTGCCATATCTGGTTTCTTACCTAAAAAATCTTCTTTTGGTGTACTCATCCCGAGAATTCGAAGAGGGCTTCTATTCTACAAATTAACAGTTTTAGTTCATGCTTCAACCCACAAGTGCAATGGTAGGCCCTAATCATGTAACATAGCACGTGCCTCTCCCACAATACTTATGTTCTTCCTTTCCACCACCCCATTATGATGTGGGTTATGAGATGTTATTAACTCCTGTTGAATTCCTTTTGAAGCACAGAAGTTCTTGAATTCATTTGACAAAGATTATCCATTATTATCTCTTCTGAGAGATTTAACTTTCCTGCTAATATATTTCTCGATAAGTGCTTTAGATTCACAAATTTTAGCAAACGTATGATCTTTCTTTTGCATGAAGAAAATCCAACACTTACTAGAAAAATCATCAACAAATATTACATAATACATGTGCTTGGTCGTGGATGCTATCGAGAATGGTCCATACACATCTAAGTGAACTCAATCACGGATCACTTGTGCTCGACTGTCTTTATCATCAAAGAAAGCTTTGGTGTACTTCCCCAATGTACACCCTTTTCATAACTCTCTCTGCTCTAGTGTGCCCTTGGGAAGTCTTATAGAAATTTGATTCATGATCTTCAAAGCTCTGTGGTGCAAGTGACCCAATCTTCTATGCCACAATTCACCAATGTCTTGGCTCTGCACCTTCTCTGCTTTAATGCTCAAAGCAGTGCAATATTCTACATCCAATTTGTAGAGATTCTTCACCCAAACCTCGATCTTCTTCACCTGTCCTAAGGCTTTGTGATGAAGGAAATCCTTTCCCTTACTAAATATCACATCGTAGCCACAGTCCTCCAACATGGAGACGGAAACCAAGTTCTTCTTCAAAGCCAAAAAATACATGACATCTTTTAATGTAAGGGGCGAATCAAACTCCCTCTAAAAGGTAACAGTACTAATGTCGATCATGATATACCTCCCATCAAGTCCCATCTCAATGTGCATCTAGAGGTCCTTCTCCTCCAAGTCACTAAAAAACTCTTTTGTAACGCACTCCTCCCACATCTACCCAAGAAACTAACCAGCTAGGGTAAACATGTGATGAGAAGCCATTATGATATTATTTGAACTCCTAAGTCACGTTAAGGAAGTGGAACTTACGAAAACACACCATACAAACATTCAACATCAGCATTAGGAACCTCAAGAACCAATCCAACTTTTTACCAACCATCCCCTGGCTCCCAATGAGATTTTGGACCACTTGACCTCTAGATGCTCTCATGCTATGGGCATGCCAACATTTAGGAACCTCTAGACGCTCTCACAGGCCTACAAGCCAGCGTCCAGGGACTCTTTTGCACAATGATATTCCAGCGTCCCCAGGATTTTAGCTACTTTTTCAGGCCCAGAGCCTAGGTCACTACCCAAAACTGAATCACATCTTCAGAATAGTAAAATAATAAGGAAATGACAGTATAAATGCAATCACTTGAATGAAACCTTGACTAGATCCCTAGAAGCCATGGCAGGAATTTGAAAAAACATACCACGAATATGTAATCTATAGGTGTAAATAATAGATCTGAGCATAGGGATCTCATACTTGGCTGATAATCGCTAAGACAAATTGATACATCAACACATTCACTACCATTTAATCCATTAGTTCATAGATACATTGATCATTCTTTTACAACTAAAAAACATGATGAGAGCCATACATAGATACTATCATAAAACACATATATAACCAGTATAATAGCAACAAAAATACTAGTGAAATCACAACCATATAAACCAGTTATTATCTAGTATAATACTCATATAAATACAAGGATAAATAACCTCATATTGATGATACAAAATCCAAACCCAGGATGGGACTTCCACGTTCCAAATGACTGTAGAAAGGTTGAGCCAAATCTCTCTTTAGTAACTCACCCTCATGCCATATTCCAAGCATGCATGTAGGATCTCATGGAACACATCAATCAAAAACCATTCAGGGCTTCCAAAGGCCATAAAATGCAACCCATCAAACAATGGTTCCACCTCACAACTAGACATCACAAAACCATCATCAAATTGGTATTTATCCAATCCTTCCAGTGCTTCTAGAGCATTTTTCCAACCAAGGCTTCAAGGAATAATAACTCAACCCATAGCTTTTACTGGGCTTCTAGAGCATTTTTCCAACCAGGGCTTCCAGGACTAGTAACTCAACCCACCAAGGGCTTGTAGAGCATTTTTCCAACCAAGTCTTCCAATACTAGTAACTCAACCCAAGATGTTGCAGGGCTTCCAGAGCATTTGTCTAAGCAGGGCTTCCAGGACTAATAACTCAACCCAAGATAAGGAAACATGAGAACCAACCAAAACAAAACAAGGAAAACAACTCCACCATCACCATGGCTATCTAGGAAATGGAAAGGCTAGGCAGTCCACTGTCAATCTCCGCCGTCCTCCATGCCCATGAGAGATCACAACCAACAAACCACATGCATATTCCATGCATGCCAAAAATAGTGAGGAAAAAACACATGCAACTCGGTACCTAGAAGAAAAATCTATTATAGTTGCTGACCCCAATGTCATCGTGTGCTTTCATGCTCTTCCTTTTCCTTCTTGCTCCAAAAATCCAAGTATGCCACACCCTTCAAGAGTGTTCTAAGAAAACTCTAAGTATCCATCTATATGAGAGAAAGAGAGAATAATGAGAGAGCTCCAAAAAAACTGAACTAACAAAAGGTTACCAACTGATCCTCAGAACCCTTTTTATGAATGAGGCCTCTATTTTCTTCATTTTTCATTATTTTCCTTAATTTTCCTCCTCACATGCAACTTGTGACCTTTCACCTCCCTTCTCTCCTAATTTCCATTATTTTCATAAATAAATGTGCCAAAAATGCCATTTTTCCTTTCCAAAACCTTATCCATTGCCTCTACCAGTTTCCTTAGCCATTAATAACCAAATTAGCACCCACACTAGTATGTATTTCCCAAATTTCAACTTGGAATAAGTGTCCCATTAACCATGGTTACTATTTTTCCTTTATTAACTTTTATTACATGGAATTTTCACCAAGGCTATTACATCTTTGTTTTTGGTCATATGGAATGAGGCTCCACTATCTATGTACCACACACTACCCATCACCAATGTCATCATGCAAGTGATGATGGTGAATTCCAGTTTGAATTGTGAAACAAGAGCTTCACCTCTTGCCCCTCCTTAGGGCTTCTTACTGACCTTCTTGTGTGAACACTTTATGGCATAGTGTCCCAGCTCATGATAGTGAAAACATTTAATTTTCAACATGTCCTTGTTCTTGTCACCCTGACTGGAATATCATTTGGAATGGGATGAATTCCCCTTCCCTTTCTTCACCTTTCCATCTACAATTCTACTCATCATTATGCTTGGATGAGGATGCATCTCTGGTGTTTTGTCTAATCTCTTCATGTACCAAGTCAAACCACAATCACTCCCACTCTAGTAGCTTCTCCCTCCCATGGACTAAGTCCCAGAAGTTGTGCCAACTCTTGGGAAGTCCTAGAAGTGTTAGGCTCACCATGTCTTCTTCAGCAATGGTAACACCGACACTTCCAAGCTCATCCTGACATAGGGTGAACTTGGTCATGTACTTCGGCATTGAGTCACCCTTCTCCATCTTGATATTTATGAGCTTGTACTTCGGCCATCTTCATATGGTCATTGTTTTTTTGAAATAGGTTTTTCAAGGCCTTCCACATTAAGGCTGGAGTTTCCTTACTATGGAGATTCAAGACAATATGATCTTGAACTCCTTCTAGGATAACTCTTCTTGCCTTTGCCACACACTTTCTCCAATCTTCCTAATATTTAGCATCAAATGTTGGAAGATTCGGGATATCATGATCTATGAATTCCTTTAGCTCATTGTCTTCCAATATTGCCTCCATCCTTTCATTTGAATATATATGATTTGAGCTACCCTCAAGGGCATATTTGAGTCTCAATCCATAGAATGACATTGTGCTAGCTCTAAAGTATGATACTGCAAATTTGATTTATCCTCCAAAACAAATTCGTATTCTCCTCCTCTATAGTGATTTCAGCTCTGATACCTTGTAGAATTTTCTTGTAGATTAAAATTACAGATTGTAATATGCTAACAAAATTACTTGAATCTACCCTAATCATCGGTAGGAAAAAAAGTTGATCGATGAAATCACGAAGCAGAGAAAGGAAGAATTTCAATCACACATAACATAATAATTTTCTGGGGAAAGCCACAGCTAAAAACCCCTGCTATCTATATATTGCATTAATTATAAGCTCTGAGAAGAAAATACAATGCTTGTTCAACCCTAATAATCTCTACACAAGTACAATCTATCTCACTACTTCACAAACCAACTCAATCCAATACTTAGCCAAATCTATTGCCTGCCAAGCTCCTACTTCCTTGCACAATTTCCTAGGGAATTATCTGATATTTAATTGGGAAATTCCTCATCCATAACTATGAAATCCATCCATAGGAATTCCTCTGATTTCATGCATCACCTGTTTAATTTAGATTATTTTACAGCTGATAGTACATTTTCACTGAACTCCAATCTCAAGTGGGTCTTTTTCAGAACTCACATGCATGAGTTATTTATGAGTGAATTATCAATTATCTAATTGATCACTGCATGTGAAATAATCCAAATTAATTCACTTCACCTCTCACTAGTTACTCCATCAGTTAGAACTAGTTTAACTGAATTTAACTCAGTTAAATTGAATTAGATAATTACAAATCAATAATAAATCAACATGGGTCCTAAAATTTAGGGATCACTCTAGATACAAGTTAACAGTTACAAGCTGCTATGAAAATTTGAATTACAATTTAATTCCTAGTTTAATTCAAGGACAAATTAAATCAGGATTTTCTTGTTGCATTTTTTCAACATTTTCATGCTCTGCTCCAAAAATGTCATCAATTTGTTTTCTCAAAACTTATTTTCACCATGTAGCAAAAAATAATGAATCTTGCTCATGAACCCTAAAAGAATCTCAAGAGGTTATGTCCATCAAATAAGCATAAAAATCATATCATATACCTCTAGTTACATCCATCTCTAATTCTTGTTCATCCTGCTTCTTTCGAAATCCAATTTCAACCAATATTGACTCTAGAAACTCAAATTGACCATATAAAACTTTATAAACACTTAAATATTCTACATAAATCCCCTTTTCGAGCATCTTGTTGGATTATGGCACTGATCACCGACAATTGTTAAACATTCAACAAAATGGAAATTATATTAAAAAAACATTGTAACCCAACATGTTCACCACCAAGGGTCAAACCTGCGACCTTTGTCAATACAATACCACCAAATGTCCAATAGACCATTATTATATGACTTGATACATGCTCCTTGTAGGCTATACATAAGACTACTAATCCCATCTTCATGTCAATTTCACCAACCATTTAATATGGCTCAGTTTGAGGCTTACATGGATTGATATCCATGTGTATCATTCTAGAGTAGGATTTGTCTGAGGTTGACTTACATAGGTAACATGGCATGCCATAGCGTGCCAATACTCCTCGTGGATGGCTAGCGTGTGCCCAACCATTGTGGTGATCTTTCCAACATGTAGATTCCAACACAACCACTTATTTAATCCAATGCGCTGCCGGTATTAGATCCTCCTCTGCTATATATTTCACCACAGCCAAATATGGTTGAGCAACATGAAGTGAGACTCCACTGTGATTGCGCCTCTGTACCCATAATGCAACCTAGAGCCATTGTGCCATAGTGCAAATGAAACCAAAACCAATGAATACATACCCATAACCAGACGTAACTTGACCAGTGAAGGCATACCATAAACAAGATGTAACTACACTAATGAAGTTGTATCCGAAAAAAAAAAAAAAATAAGTGAAACCAAACATATCGATAATAATCAAACCAAACTAAAATTCAATCTTTCTTTAGATTGAACCATAGGATTTTATTCTTGTTTGATTGATTGATGACATTTTGATTGAATGGATACACATATATATATTTGATGGTAACTGGTTCATAACGGGGCCAACCATAGAACCATGTAATAAGGATTATAAACCATAGAAGACACCAATAGAACTAAAGCTAGCATTTAACCGCATGACCATTATTTATGCCATGTTCGTACCTCAACCCAATGTAGAATTTCACTGTGTCCATACAACATAGACCTAAGGGTCACTAGTCATTTTCATTGACCCAAACGATAACCTGTGAGGGATGCCATGTTTCACCTATTTTTCAGGATTCTGACTAATCCAAAATTTTCATTTGTCACTACCACGTCAGCCTACTGACACCAACTTGCATATGTGTCATGCTAATTGTGCAATTGTGCCATGTGTCAATCATCAATAGGCCCACTTCATCATCAAAACAAAACATTGTGATGTGTTGTCATTTGATTGATCCAACAAGTCTGATTAAACTTTGTGCATATTCACCTTAATCTAGTTGTTAAACTGTTGGAGGTGTGGTCGATATGCTCGAAAGAAGCATGCCATTTAACAACACTAACTAGTCCACAACTTTGTGCACATGTGGCTATCATTTGATATGTTCAATGGTGGATCTACCCGAAACTTTCCCACTATTTAACAAATTAAATTTTTGAGTGTTGGCCCTAAATTTTATTTTCCCAATTAGTATTGAAACTTCAATTGGTCAAAACTTCTCATTTGGGAGGATTTTTTCTAAGCACAATATATTGTTGGAAACGTATCTACAATCTCTACACAACCATGTTGTTTATAGGATGTTTTGAGCATCATAACTTCATCAAAAACTTAAATAATTTTGAGAACTTGTATCTTCATGTAATGAGACCTTGCAAAAGATTCAGTTGTCATATCACTTCATAAAGAGTCTTATTTCTTCTTTGGTCATCAAATATGGTATTGCTACTGCCTCATACATCCCCTTTGACATCAACAACATCTTGTTGTCATTAATGACAACACTATGTGAAAAAACATACTTTGAAGCTAGGAAAGAAGAAAGTTGTATGGGAGTTTCCAAAGGTCTCTAAACCAGATAACACAATTTATAAGTCATGCTAGATTGATAGGAAAATTTGTGTTCCCTTTAAGAGAAAATAAAACTCATCCATCAATCAATTACAACTGGTCCACATGGACTTATGTGGTCCTGCAAGAATTTATACTCCAAATGGCAGGTTATATTTCATTCTAATTGTTGATGATTACAATAGGCTTACTTAGGTGGAATTCTTAAGAGAAAAGTTAGAATATTTCAAAAATATTAAAATTTTTAAGCAATGGTTGAATGTGAAAATGAAACAAACATAAAGTGTATAAGACCTGACAATGGTGGAAAGTTTACCTCTAAAAATTAATGTGATGAATAATGTAAGGGGCATGGCATAAAGAGACAATTCACCATTACAGAATCTCCACAACAAAATGGAGAGGTTGAAAGGGTAAATAGGTCAGTAACACAATTAGCAAGAGCAACGATGGATGAGATAAATTCACCACAAAGGCTTTGGGATGAATCTATTCATACACCAGTAGCTATTTTGAATAAATCTCACTTCAAGCAAAACAGTGACAATACCCCCTATGAAATGTGGTATGGAAAGCCAACAATAGTTAATCACTTCAAAGTCTTTGGATCCAAGTGCTACATAAAAAATAATGATGAGAAAATTCGTAACTTTGATGCAGGAGCTGATGAAGGTATATTTCTTGGGTATCAACATAATAACAAGGGATATAGGTGTTATAATAAAAACTATAAAAATAGTTGATAGCATTAATGTAAGAGTGGAAGAGACTATTTCTCTCAAAGATAAGCAACCAACATATGTCAACTCAAATGAATAGTCTAGTAATTAATATGATGATGAACAACTTGAAGAAGAAGTCAATGAAGAAGTTGAGAGCCCTCAACCAAAATATCCCTCAAGGTATGTTCAAAAGAATCATCCCACAACTCAAATTCTCGGTAATTTAGAAGTAGAAGTTCAAAAAGACAAATAATAATTCATACTTCAGATAAAGCACATATAGCTATGTTATCCATGATTGAACCAAAATATTTTTCACATATTAGCAAAAATGAACACTGGAAAATTGCAATGAATTAAGAATTAGACCAAATTGAGAAGAATTAAACTTGGGAATTCATTACAAGGCCAATGGAAAGAAATGTCATTGGCATAAAATGGGTCTTTAGGAATAAATTAAATGAACATGGACAAGTGGTGAGGAATAAGGTTGTATTAGTACGCAAAGGATATGCTTAGGTTGAAGGTCTAGATTTTGATGCAAATTTTTTTCCTGTTGTTAGATTAAAATCCATCAAAAAAAATTTATCATTTTCTAGTCACAAAACGTTTAAGAAATATTAGATGGATGTAAAATCAAATTTCCTTAATGGTGAACTTGAAGAAGAGATTTACATTGAGCAACCTGGAGGTTTTCAATCGTCAGAAAAATTTGATAATGTATGGATGTTAGGGTCCCACCCTAACCCCCTTATTTATGTAATGGGATCATGTCATAGTCAAGAGTCAATAAAGCCCATATTAATAATTGTAAGTGGTTAATCCGCAATTAATAAAGGAACCACAGTTAGTTGTAAATGGGTCGTAGTATTAGATAGATGGTATTATTAATACCATGATATTGGCCCGTGGTATTACATGTATGAGTCATATATAAAGGATAGGGACTCCCTGCGAGGAGCATTGTGTCTTATTTTGTAATCGAGCTCTACTCTATGGAGGTTGCCCCCTCGAAGAGGCAAGTGAACATTACTCTCTAAATAATAAAATCATTTCTATTCTGTGTTCTGGGTATCTTTTCTTTGCATATTCTATATTTGGGTATCATTTGCAGGTTAAGAGTATAACAATGCAAGTTTAAAAAGGAATTATATAGTCTTAAACAAGCACTGGGGCTTGGTATTCTAAACTGGATAAATGTATGTTATAGTATGGACTCAAAAGAGAAGAAAACAACAATTTATATATTAAATATGAAAATGAAAACCTTTCGATAGGTTTTGTTTATGTTGATGACATTATTTTTGGTAGTGATCAGATGAAATCAGTCAAAAGTTTGCAACTGATATGCAAGATGAATTTCAAATGTTGGTGCTTCAAGAAATTGTATTCTTTCTTGGTCTACATATTACACAATTAGCAAAAGGAATATTCATATCCCAAGGCAAGTACCTCAAGGAAGGGTTGAAGAAGTTTTATATGGAAGATTGCTCACTAGTCAGTACTCCAATGTAGTGAAAAATTTAAGGATGGAATTTTATCTTAAAGTTTAGAAACTTTGGCGAATATTACTAGTATCTAGTAGAAAAATAATAAAATGTTTGATGATATTTTCTAAACATATCTAGATTTCTAATTATTTTATATGAGTCTCTATAATATATTGGTTATTTTTAAGGTAAAATAATTTTATACTATAAAACTTAGGTGACTATTATTTAGTAAAGATGGAAATTGGAGAATACGTTTTTTGGAAAAATTATGGAAAATTAGCCCACCTACGAATATTAGCCCCTAAAATTTTCCCTGCTTCAATGGTCATAGGATGTAAACTTAGCAAAGATGATGAGTCTTCTGAGGTAGATCAGACAATGGACAAGTCAATAATAGGAAGCCTCTTTCATTTAACAGCTTCAAGACTAGACATTATGCAATATGTTAGTGTTGTTGGCAGATATCAATCTTCTCCCAAACAAATTCATCTCCTAGTAGCCAAACGAATACTTAGACATTTGCGTGCTACAACAGATTATGGGTTATGGCATCCATGAGGTAACAACTTCTCACTAACTGCATATAAAAATGATTGGGTAGGAAATGTAGATGATAGGAAAAGAACAAGTGGAGGTTCTTTATTTCTTGGAGAATGCCTAGTGGCTTGGTTGAGTAAGAAGAAAACATCTATCTCTCTTTCTTCTATTGAGATAGAGTATATTGCAACAACATCTAGTTGTACTTAGATTTTATGGATGAAACAAACCTTACAAGATATGAAGATAAGTTACACAAATCGTATTCCTATTATATGTGATAACACAAGTGCCATCACCATATCGAAGAATTATTTTTTTTCATTTAAAGACCAAGCATATCCCCATAAAGTAGCACTTTCTTAGAGAACATGTTGAAAATCAAGTTGTGAGATTAGAATATATTCTCACAAAAGAACTTGTTGTTGATATCTTCACCAAACCTTGTAATAATAACCTTTTGAGTGTTTAAGATAGATATTAGGAGTAATTCTCATTTTCCAAATCAATATAGCAATAGCTGAATAACAAAAATCAACTGAGGGTGAGATGGTAGGTCCAAAGGAACAGAATAATCACAAGGGGATATTAGTTTCAAGGGGAGTATATAAACTCTTTTCCGTTGATGTTAAAGGGGGAGAATGAGCAAGAGTTGTATGAGATGCTTTTTGGTTCTATACGGAGGGAGAGTCAGCAAATCGACAACAAGGAGAGTGAGAAACAATGTTTATGACCAAGTGATGGAGTTGACATCAATTTTTGGAAACAATGCTTAGTAGTGTTGTCATCAATGCCAAAGGGGGGTATTATTGAGTAAATTGTTGTTAGTTATGTCAAATTATAGTCATTGATGTTAGGTGAATAAGTAAATACAAGTTTTGGGGGAGTTTGTTGAGATTTTGTTGATTATTATTGTCGATATTTGAATGAATTTTGCCTACAATTAAAGTGTTCAAAAGTTGATGAAAATTGGCTAGTTGTATAGCCCTATAAGATAACTTTCCAATGATATATGAAACTTGGAATAACTCCTCAAGGATCAAAATTTATCCCAGTTTAAAGCTTGGGATGGTTCCAAAGGCCACAGTTCCAATATGTTCTATCAAAGTATAGTTAGCAGTTGACGTGGTAGTGTTGAGGTGGTAGATGGCACTTGAACTCACCAAGTCATTTGTTAAACCATGTCACTACTACCTGATGCCATGAGAGTTGATATGTTAGCATTTTAATTTCAAATTAGTTGAATTTTGTTGATCAAACCTCAAGCATGTAAAGAGTCTGACATTGATCAGATCCATCTAATAAAGTAATTTAGAACCATGATCACATTCAGTGCAATTTTGCATGTCAACCTTCACACTTATTCACATATGATATCAAATCTAATCCATTAATCTAAAATATTTTCCACCATTAGATCATATCAATTTCTAGACTACTCCTTAACTTCCATGCATACTTACGTCTAATATCAAATCTTGACCATCGATGAAAAACAACCTCAACCATTGGATTTTGTTGTGTGTTGGACTAATGTTTGGCCTTGGAATCTGACACTATTCCTTAGCCACCAAATCAAAATGATGTATGTCGTTGGATCAAAACAAGACAGTGTGACATGTCATCCTACATGGAGGCCAGTAAGGTGTGGTGTCAAGTAAAAATGAAGCTGATATGGTAGCCAGAGTGGTAGGGATGTAATAGGAACAAAAAAGTGGTGACATGGCATAATAATGTGGTGTGGCAAAAATTTTGATGTGGCATTGTATGATAGGTGACACGTGGCATAAATATATAGCAAATTTAGGTGGATAAGTGGACCATTCTCGGGGGACATGTGGCACCACCCAGAGGACACCATGTGGCATGGTGATGTCATTATCGAGATAACCTTGTAAAACTAATGATGTGGTTTTGCATTTATCATCCTATGGGTAAACTTTTGGTGCTCGTATAATTTTGCATATAGGGCTATGAAGATTTGGCACATTCTACCAAATTTGGCAACTTATTAACAAAGTTAGAAGATTAACTATTGTAGTTCAAACACTAATTAAATCCAAAACTGAACTGGAATTAAAACAAACTAAATAATTCGATTTTTTATTTTAGAACAGCATGTAGGGAATAAAAAACTAATTATTTACACATACCGAGAATAAATATGTTGTTATTTATTGAAATAGGTTTTAACTGATTAAACAACAATAGAAGATAAAGATCAAGAAATTAAACAACAGTTAATCTAAAGAACAAAACTGAAGTAAAATTGGTGTTAAACCAAATATTAGAAAATTAGTTGAATATAGAAGCTGATATAAATCAATATCAAAAACAACAACATCATTACAAAGATGGTATTTGAGGTATCTGGGAAGTGTGTATCTTGAGAAGGAAACAAGTGGGTGTTTTAGTGAGTAGAACAAAGACTTTATCTATGAATATATGATAGAGAATCCCTTTTGATCTGAGTTTGAAAATTATATGAAAGAAGGATCATAAGGGTTGTGCAAGTAAGTGCTTGCACAATAGGGAGTTGGTGCTTCCTTTTAGTTGGTGTTGATAAACAGGGAGTTGTTTCTTCCTTCAAATTGGTTCATGCAAAATCAACAAGCTGGTGCTTGAATGAGAAAAAAAGGTTGAAGCCTTTTGTAGGTTGTAACCTACACAAAAATTGATTTAATTTGAAGTTGGAGCCAAATATTTTTTCTTTGAGGAAGGAATTTTGAAAATTGTTAAAATACTATTTTACCCCCCCACCCCAGTAATTTCTTGGTTTTAAAAAACCCTTCCTCAAAGTCTCCACTTTAAAATCAGTACATTTACTTTTACACTTAGGTTCACTTGATTAATGAGACACTTTCATCATAAGTAGAAGATTCAAGGCTTCTATGACCTATCTAGAATAAACGTAGCTCCCCTAGTTGTGAATCACTAAGAGTATTCCACACCCAATCAACCACCTACTTATCCAAGAGGCTAAGGGGTTAGCATCCCTTGTATTCTCAACCATAACATATTTCTTCTCAAAAGGTGTATTACACACATACATAAAGGCTACACAAGATACTAACAATTCATCCACATGAAATGAGAAAATTCCATGTAAACCTCAAATACCTATGAGCCTACACACATATCTGAGTGGTTGTCCTCTATATTTCACAACAAAAATGGTGCCCATTCACTTCCCACTAGTCCTTTAATGACCTTCCCTTTCTCTATGCTCAGTGCCTTACCAAATAAGCTCCCATAATGTCACTCTACATAGCATCTACAAGATAGGGCAATTGCATTCAATTTTCTTAGGCCATGATTAAATGTATTGATCCTTCTTTGTGTTGTCATATTTCAAGAGCCTCATCTACTCTCCAATCATGGATACACAAGATTTAGGTTTCTTATTTCCCCAAATCCTCGTGGATTTCTTAGACATTTAATTGTGTGCCATATTTACTTATTCATGGTCATACTAGAAGATTTTAGTCAAATCCTCAAAGTCTTTGGATGGGTACACTACCCTTATCTTGGATGAGATAGTGGGTACATATCCCAACTAAATTCATAATGATAGGAATAGTAGCTCAACACGAACTCTTTCCCCATATATTTTTTCATGAGGAAATTGAAAATATTGCATTTTTTAATATTTGTCTCAACCAAATAATTTGTTGGTATTTATTATTTCCATTATCAGGTTTGCTACCATATCCCCACAATTGGCTTCCCCTACTCATGGATTCTCATGGTATCTATCAAGCTCCACCTCTTCATCAGATATTTATCATTTTAAATTAAAAATATAGTGACAATTATTCTATATGTTTAACTCATTCACATTTACATGCCCACAAATTCCATTCACATAATTAATCACAATACCAGTGGGGGAATGAAGGTTTGGATGTTAAAATTTCACATAGACTCATACATGTTCTTTCTTGTTACATATAGAAAGGAATGTTTGAAGTTTCTATAAATCTAAATATTCATGCACATTAAATATACAATGCCTCTAAAATCAATGAACATTATGACATGCATGGTAAATATTTGTTTGATCTACCTGTGATGTACTTTAATTTACCTTTTGGCTTCTTTATCTCCATAATGTGATTCCTTAACTATTGTAATAAGAGCCTTTGTTTCTAGTGTAGGTTTTAACCCTGTACAGAAATTACCTGCATATGAATTCTAAAACAAAGAAAATAAAAAATGTTAGAGCATAACACATAAAACACATATGCACAGAGATTTTCCCCTGGATCCCAAAACCGGGACTACTAGCTTGATTTTTCATTATGTTTCCTTTCAATGTTACAATACATATTTATTACATGCCGAAGCATCCAATACCATGGACCGAAAACCATAGGTAGGTTCACCCAACCTAATATAGGGTCCAAAAAAAAAAATTCCTAGGGCGCTGCTGCCCCCCTGTGACCCCCTCGCTGCACAATCGACGCAATGAAGGGGGGGCTCCGCCCCCCCTTTAACCCCCCGATTCACTACGTAGGTTAGTCGTGGAAAGAATATAACACAGCCCAACAATCTCCCACTTGTTGTTTTCTTTCCACAAGGGGCCACAAGAGAGCTTAGTCATTTTTCCGGCCCTGAAACACCCATTGTTTCTCTACACCAAGAGAACTTCTCAGAGCTCACAGATTATGTCAATGCATCTGCAGTATTCTTCAAAGTGTCCACCTTTACAGCAACACCTTTTTGTCTTCTATCATATCCCTCACAAAATGATACTGAACATCAATGTGCTTTGTCTTTGAATTATAAGCAGGGTTCTTTGCCAAGAAAATTGTACTTTGGCTATCACAATCTATCCTTATAGCTCCCTATACTAACCCCATACTTGAACACAATCTATGCAACCAAACTGCTTCCTTGCTTGCATGAGTGGCTACCATGTATTCTTCCTTTGTAGTTGATAGTGCCACTACAGATTGTTTCTTACTCATCCAACTGACTGCACCTCCAAATAGGTTAAACACATATCCACTTGTAGATCTTATCTGATCTAGATCTCCAACCCAGTCTGCATCAACAAAGCCACGAATATCTAACACTCTGTCCAATATTGGTCTTCCTTGGTAGAACAAACCATAATCACTAGTGCCACACAAATACCTGAAAACCTGTTTCACTGATGTCCAGTGCTCCTTCCCTGGTTTTTACATAAACCTGCTCAATACTCCCACTACATGTGCAATGTCTGGTCTAGTATAGACCATTGCAACCATCAAGCTACCGATTGCACTTGCATATGGAACACTGGACATGTCCTCTTCCTCTTCTTGTGTCTTCAAACATTTTTCAACAGATAACCTCACACCTACAGGAATAGGAACCTTCACCAGTTTACTATCCTGCATATTAAACCTATGTAGTATTGTCTCGACATACTTCCTCTGGCTTAACTAGAGCTTCCTCTTTGCCTGATCTCTTTTAATTTCCATGCCCAAAATATAGTTTGCAACACCAAGATATTTCATGTCGAATTTGGAGAACAATTAGGTCTTCAAATCCTGGATAATTTCTTTGTCATTTCCAACCAGCAACATATCATCCAAATACAAGACCAAATAAATAACATGGTCACCAATTAATTTAAAATACACACAGTGATCTGCTTTGCTTCTGGTGAAGCCAAGTCCCCGTATAAATGTATCAAATTTTGATACCACATCCTTGGTGACTGTTTTAACCCATACAAAGACTTCTTTAACCTGCATACCAGTTCTTTCTTACCCTTCACCGCAAAGCCTTCAGGTTGCTTCATGTAGATTTCCTCTTCCAAATCCCCGTGAAGAAATGTTGTCTTCCATCGATCTGTTCTACCTCAAAATCAAAAGCAGCAACAACAGATAAAAGTAATCTAATAGAAGCTACCTTGGCAACAAGAGAAAAAATATCACCAAAATCAATTCCCGGCACTTGGGAATAACCTTTTTACTAACCGAGCTTTGTATTTCTCCACCTTCCCTTCTACATTTGTCTTCTTCTTGAACACCCATTTTCTGCCAATGGGTTTCCTTCCAATATGCAACTCCACCAGATCCCAAGCCTTATTTTTGTGCAAAGACGCCATTTCATCAACCATGGCCTCTTTCCAGAGTTTTCCATCCTCTGAATCCACTGGTTCCTTCACAGTTCTGGGATCATCATCAGTGACAGACAAAGAAAAATTTGAACAGAAAGCAGATGGACTATACCTTTCTGGATGCCTTCTTTCTC
>APFE030532925.1:33581-55861 GCA_000404065.3 Pinus taeda
TTTATGTCCATCCCTCATAGCATAACCATGGTTTTTGATTGCATCAAAGTATGAATTCCTTTCCTATCCTTTTAATAGTGTGGATATCTAAATATTTTCCATAATCAACATTTCAAGTACCTATAACTTCTACATTCTACAAACACAACCAACCACAAGTTAAGTCTAATCTTCTTATTTTAGTCTCATTCTTGGCAATATTGAAGTAGTGTACTTTGTAGAAATTGTAGTCCTTATTTGAAGTTATCACTCATAGTGAATCTCTTGCATAATGCTTCTTCAAACTTTTATGTGTTGATTACTTCAAACATATTTTAGATAATGCATTCTTATAGGTGAAGGAAATATTTCTCTTAGCACAAAAGATGGTGAAAAATATAACAAGAACACCGATCTTGTTGTTTACCTTGATATGCCTACAGAAAAATCTTGAAGGAGGTGATGTCCATGATCTTGATCAACAAATGAAACACACCAAACTTAATTTGATCTTGAGCATGGGTTGAAATTTCATTCATTTCAAGTTGGTTGAAAACTAACTCACTAGAAGATGAGTTAGTTTACAATGATCAAGAAGCAATTCATTCAATGCCATGTGATGGCATAGATTTTTGGATTCACATTGAACAAGAGGACCAACATTTGACTTAGCTTCATTGAATACCAAGATGGATTATCTATAGGTATAAAAGAGAGATGGAAATGAGTGTTGATTGCAAATTTTGGATTTGAAAATTGCTTATAGATAAGACTCAATGAGAAAACTTATACATTAAGGGAAAAATCGAGATAGGAACTAGAACCAAAACCATAGATATAATTGGATCCATGAGCTATAGCCATAACTATAACTAGAATCAAAATTCAAAAAATGTTCCAGAGAAGTAGATAGAAATCACAATGATCCAGATTGGTTTTCTTTAAGATTCTGGAGACCCGAAATCCTTTCAATGGGGAGGTATGATTCGAAATGGATCCAAACAAGGAAATGGTTATAAGACTTATTAATTGCAAGATAATTTAGCTATTAATGAAGGTGAGATAAACTTTGAAAGGCATCGTAAAAATAAAAGTATATAAGACAAAAGAGAGGAAAATAAAGAGATTTATATGAGAAGGAAAAATAATAATAGGTGAGAATAGATTGAGGAATGGGAAAAGAAATGTCATGCCATTTTCCCTTCCTATTACCCTAACTCTCCCTATTTATTCCTATACTTTCACTCTCAAAGGGTCTTTTAGCCAAGGAGGTGAGGATACACAAAGAGCCATTTGTGGCATTGTAAATCACATATTGTCAAAATGAAAACTAAGCATTCAATGTTAGGCTATTTTCCTTGAAGTTTCCTTGGGTGAAATTCTATACATTTGTTAGATGAAATTTTCTCAGTGGTTGATGCATTTTTGTCTACTTAGTTATTTCTGATTAATAGGCATTCTCTTTAATAATATTTTGAGTCACAATATCTCATTCCAATCCAATTAATTAATTTTTTATGTAAATGTATACCTTCTTTATGGAAATTGTATTTCCAATTGTCTTGATTATGTTAATTAATGGTAGAATCATACAAAGAGATTCCATTGAACCAAAAGAAATAATGATATACTCTGTCCTTATTTCAGACTTGTTCACATCTCATTTCATCCACAAATTCACTGATGTGATTATAAATTCATGATCAAAATTAATCCATATCCAAAGTGTGGTTAATTGAAACAATTGGAAGTTTTAGACTACTTATCTAATTGGGTGAATGATATTAAGGGATGTGGTGAAAATATGTTGCACTTATCTAGTTAGTTTCGATGCTTATAATTTTATAATATTAATCCATTCTTGTTCTAGGAGGTTTCTGGCATTCAAAAAAACCATACACATTCACTATGGAACTTTCTTTGTTTTATGTGCTTTAATGTTAGATACTTCAAGTAGATTGAATAGCCAAAATTGTATCCCTTCTCTAACTTACTCAATTAATATCTATATCAAAAGAAATCACAACACAACATGATATTTGATCATTCGTGGGTATGATTCAACTTGGGAAAAGTGTGAGGCAGCACTAAGTGTTGTCAAACTTCCTCAAAAAATCATGTAGTGAAGAAAATACCTGTCTAGCACTCTCTCTTATACCCTCCAACCATACATGGATCATTAACAATGCGTTGGGGTAACCAAAACTCACTTGGATGTTGAGGAATACTTGTGTGGCTATTCAAAACTCCCTTGCATGTTGAGGAATACCCTTCTTGAGGTTGGGGAATAGAAAAGAGACTTATTATATGGGTATTATATGTTAATTTATAGGTTAATGGATTTATTTGGAATTATAATAATGAGTTCTATTTGATATTATTCTTCTAATTCCCTTATGGATATTTTGAATTTTGTACTTTTCTAGTTAATGTAACATATGTATTTAGCAAAATGTTTTCCATAATTTCAAAATTGTTTTATCGGATGTTGAAAATAAGTTATATAACTCTAAGGGGATATATAGGATTAAATGTATATGTAATGTATTAAACATATATGTAATATGAGTTGACCTCGTACGAAACATATATATACCAATGCCTATTACATATACATTTAACCCTACATACTTTTCTTAAGGTTATATCATCTTTTAGCTATAATGTTAGATATGGCTACAATGGTTATCCTTTGTATTAAATATGGTATTCACTTAAGATCCAAATTAAATTCTGAACTTATTGTAAAATTTTATCATTTTTTGATTATCAAAATATTGGAATGCATGTTTAGCAAGGATGTTAAAATCACAAATATACCTAAAACTTCAAAAAAAAAAAATTAATAATAAGAATATAATTCTTAAAAAAAATTGTCTTTTAAAAATTAATGATGTTTTTTTTGTAATCTTGGCAAGACCCTTCTATTACATATGAAAAAGCAGACAAGAATACATACACATCCAACAATTGTTGGATAGCTTCAACCCATCCACAGGGAAACTGGATATGTTGGCCATCTAACTTCATGATAAGCCATCCAAAATTCAAATGTTTTCAAATTATCTAAAAGTGAAATATAAGTCTGGATATCCTTAATATTCATAATATCTAGATATCTAAAACAACAATTAAACTTCTGTAAATCCATCCAAAAACACTACCCAAATTTTTTACAAGAACAACCATGCTAGTCAGTCCATAACTTGTCTGAAAAGTAAACAAGCGTCGAATATTTGGTGCTGGAACCTAGCAGCTTTGTCTACGTGAGGCAAGGGATATGCTTCTCAATCCGACTGAGATGAACATTTTAAAGTTGGATTTGACACTGTATCAACTGAAATTCCCTGTGAATTTCTTGGAGCTCAGTAATTGGTTTAGATGGCCTAGCTGGCTGGACCCAATAGCTTTTGCCACTATGTTCTTCATAAGCCAATACAAGTAAACCGACTACTAGAATTGTGTGTATCGGCCTCTAGAATGACTAGGATCCTGCACTAAGGATAACCAAATTAGGATTAGTGTTTTCAGCTTGTCCCTTTCATTCTTCTTCCTAACCTGATATCAATTGGCGGATAGGAGGAGGGGTGATACTGTAATAAGCCCGAGCATAATCCTGACCTTTTCCTACTATACCACAATGACCTCTACCCCTAGTTGGCAGAGTCGTGACTTGCCTTTCCCCATGCATATGATCTCCATTACGGCCTTGAGCATTGCCACCCCATCCAAAATTCCTTTTGGAAGAGGTGGGACGAGCCATTATACTGAAATTCAAACAAAACAGGTGACCACTAAACCTGAAGAAGAGCACACGAAGAGGCAGTGAACCTGGACTATTGAGACTTCCAATGTCTTTCAACCAAAAACCAAACCAAGCATACACCTGACCTATCAAGAGATAGAGAGGCATGGGAGAAGAACCTAGCTGGAATCAGAAAAAACATGTACAAATACAAGAGCATTATGCAAAATAGGGATAAGCAATCAATTCAAAATACCCATAAACCCCCCGGCTTTACCTCTGCCACAAATCAAAAGGATATAAATATTTTTCATTAGAGCCCAAGACCCTTTTGTAGATAGGCGTGTCTGCCATTGAAGTTTACCATCTACACAATTTAGGTAAATCCTTAGGTAGCTAGCATGATTGTAAGCCCATACCCCCATTACATTAGACATGAGATCGACTTTAATTTCTAAATAAAAAGCCATCAAGGATAGAAGAATTCTGAAAAGAACATGGAGAGTAGCAGAGCGCAAAATTATAACTTCACATTTCATGATAATTTCTTCAAAAACCACCTAGATTACCTTAGAACTTTCCAAAATCCGCAATTTAGAAACAACCATGAAACTCGTCAAACATAGGCACATAACCAGGTCTGAGAAGATGAGCTTAGGGGTGACAAGAAAATCATACCCACACTAGTTTTTCACCTTCTCAAAGCCACGAATGTGACTGAGTCTCACACCCACTAATGTTCTTGAGACCAGGAGAGAACACCTATTCCGAGTTAATGAGAAAATAATCAAATTGGAGCGAAAACACCAAAGAAGTCTAGATCTTTTTCCCCCACAAATCCCAAGATATCCTCCCTCGTTTGATGCCACCTTACACATGCAAATGATTAAATGAAATTTTTTAGACGACCACCTCTCTTTATGGTCTATCATTACTCTATCCATGGCACAGATCCTCTTGAGGTCATTGCACCATCTCTCACCTTATTCAGGGGGTTAAAATTAATGTTTTTAATTATCTTCATTTTTATTAATTTAAAATTAACCATAAATACTAAAAAAAAATACATGGGATAATATTTAGTAATTTAAACCTAATAAATTTATTTAAAAAAAAAAAAATAATAATATACAAAAAATAGCTTTGTCGAATTGATTCTCTGTCTTTTACTTATATTTTAAAAATATAAATTTCAAAAAAAATCTATATTTCCTACTAACTTCTTTATTTTATAAAAATAAATAATAAAAAAATATATTAATTAAAATTCATCCCTATCCATTCTCAATCAATACAAGTAATACCCTCTTCTTTAGCCATTTGACAAGTCATATAGTGGAACAAATATCTACATCCTTAGTACAGATGACCTTATCAAATCTGATACACTTAAAAGGTTATTCAAATCTATTAGATGTGTTTTTTTGTTGTCTCTTTTAATTTAAAGCTTAAGATATAGAATATTCATAAAGGTAAAAAGAAAAAAAAATAACAATTTATCCATTACATAATATCACTCCATTTTATTTTTTACATATTGTTTAATTAATATTTAAAAATATATAACAATTTAATATATGTATATGAGATTGATAAACCACATTTAATTATTTAGATAATTGGCAGTTAAGCTATCCATAAACCAAAAATACATAATTTTTTAGGTTAATTAAAATATATTTTTTAATGATATAAAACATATAAAAGAATATCAACTCTAAAATTAATGAGAATTAGAAAGTATATGGAACTATACATGCAAATGACTAGTTACTAGATGTTTTTGATTTTCTATGTTTGTAAATTTGTGAGTTGGTGCTACTGGGGATGTATTTGTTGGCATAAGGTTTGGTGCATGGCTTCTCTCAATTCTGGGGAGGACGAGTCTTACTTTGCTATGTTCCAGATTATAAGTATAATATTTTTGGTCATCATTCTTACTATCAGGATGTTTTCGCTTGTTTTCATAGTATCATATTCTCTAGTTTTTTCACATATGAACATGTTCATTTTCCCTTGTTTCTTGGCCTCTTCCCCTCCTCAAGAAGTTGTGACCACGACTCCCCCACTTGTTCCACACATCACAAATGGCTACTCTTTGGATATTAGTGGTGTGTTGCATCCTTGTTATTATGGTTGTCCGAGATGTTGTGATATATCTTAGCGTTATATGATTATGAATTTCTAGTGTTACGGTGGTGGTAGCTTAAGGTGGCCCTGCGGCTATTGTTGGTGGAAGTGTATTTTATGTTGGTTTCGAATCTGCAGTCTATGCACCTATTTTTCTTGAGGATATAGTGTCGACGTTATGTTTATTTTGGTTTTGGCAGGCATTGAAGACCCCATACCTGAGAATGAGTTGTTTCGACTGCGCTTATTCATCGTGAACCTTAAATGCATTTCGTTGATGGGATGGTGTTGTGTTAGTTAAGTGTTAAGGTATGTGCCTATACATTTCTCAGGATTTACTTGAGTCTCCTCTCAGATTGAAGTCATATTTGTTGGTTTTGGCAGGCGTTGTTATACATTTTTTCTGTGATTATGGTGGTGTGTCAGAGTCTATATATGGCGGTCTTACTTATTGTGGTGGTGGTGTAGTTATTTTCTGATTATGCATTTGTCGCTTGGAAGTTTTGATCATAGGACTTCTAAGTTCTACAATTGTGATTTCTCTCTTGTCAGATTTTGTTTCAAAGGTGGTGGCTCCTTCTAGCTCCCCTTTTCCTCTTTTCCGGTCATCGGTGATTTTCTTTGTTGGTACCAATATTACATTTTCTCCTCTACTAGGGAGATCTCTTGGGACAACTTGGATTTTTTTAGACCTTACCATTTTGGGAATCTATACCTTTTTTATACCCTCTTCTGGTGTGACACTGACAATTAAGGTTTGTGACAGATACTAAATTCTCACATCTTGTCAAATCTCTGGATCCGATTATCTGGTGGGTACAATTGGATGTTGATCTGAAAATGGAGGAAGAGATCGATTTCCTCTTCCTAAAAATAGGGATCATTCTCAAACGCTTTGTAAGGGAAAATGGATCTTAACACAAAATAAACTTTCCAAAAGGTTTTCAAGTTATGAGTTAGTTTTAACATATAAACTTAAGCATAAGCAACACAAATTCACATAACTCATATAGGAATTCATGAAGAGTAGAACAAAGGATTTGGTGACAGATTTCACCCCTCTTGGGATATATCTCTAGGTTTGCCCAACATAGCTAGATTGCTACATATATTCAATGGAAAAAGGAGTACATAAAATTTTTTTGATAAAACATGTAGCTATTTCTCCTTCAAGCAAATATTCTCCTACAAAGAACTCTCTCATAAACATCATGACAACCTACAGTCAGTCATGAAAACATCAACAACACAAGGTGTCTCCTACAAACACCCTATACTCCATCTAAAAATGAGCATACATGAGCATATAAGCACTTCAATTCCACATTGAAGGGAAAATATAAAACTTTCATCAACAAGACATAGTGAGAAAAGTATAAAATAGTTGAACCCTACAAGTAACAATTGTTGCAATACACTTCTGAAGGTAATAAAACCCCTACAAAACCTTCTCCATGCTCAAACACCTTCAAGAACTACTCCAAAACATTGATTGATCCATACACCCATGAACTTGAACCTGCAAAAATTTCCTTTAGATGTTCTCTAATCAGAAAATAGAGGTCAACATTGGATCCAAAATGTCTAAAAACCCCTAGGTAGACTCTTCTTGAGCTCCAAAAGGAAAAAACTCCCAAATATTAGGCTCTACAAGCTCTCCATGTAGTTTTGTTGTTATCTATCCTACAAATTCGGTGAGTTTTTCGTTGTTGAGGTGACAATTTCTCCTGCTGGCAGTGCAATTTGTTGGAAAAATAAACTTCTGAATAAACTCTATGCACAAAAAATCAGGCCACATGGGCCATGTAGTTGCAGGATGGGCCTTAACGCTTACCCCCGTTGACTTAGCTCCCTGTTGTTACGTCAATGGTTACATGGGTACCATGATACCAAGATCATTCCTTAACTCACGAACCCTCTAGTTTAGTACCTGGATTGATCTGCCATGGTTCGATATAATAGTCATAGGGCTTAGGGTTAGGTCTTAGACCCTCGCCCCCCTCAGTTCCTGTCTCTGTCTAGTCTTGTGGAATCGTATATGGCCATGGGTTAGGGCCTTGAGTGTGCCCCCCATCCGTCGACTCTAAAATCCATAATATAGGGTCTGGTGTAATACATGTGGCCATGAGTTGGGGCTAGGCCCAAGTGCTTAGTTGCTTCTCCTGCCGATTTTCTATGGGGTGTCAGTGACCAAGGGCTAGGGCTTAATCTCCACCCCTTCCCCCAATTTAAATCTTAATGCACTCTAACATAAATTTGATCCCTTAATAGATTCAGTATCATGAGCGTGATATAATGGTAAATGTTGGCAGTGTTGATCAGTAGGTTGCGGGTTCAAATCCTGCTTAGGCCTCTATCTGACAATACAAAAAAATTAGTGCACTTAGGAGGTGCCATGTGGCATCCCATGATTAGTCCACACAAAACCAATAAAATTTGACACCAAACTGAAGAAAAAAAATATGCCACTTGTCATCACCTGATTGGTCCATACCTACATAGTCACCCTGGGTGATGTCATTAGTACAAAAGCCCAGTTAGCTGCCCGACTAGCAACCTACTCATTTTTTAGTTGTTGGGACAAACAATCAGAACGTGATAACTTAAGCATACGATGTTGGATTGAGGTTAATTGAATGTCATTAGATTCATAACGACGAGCACTTCGACTTGTAAATAGTTTCAAGACTTTCTAGGCACTTACATTTTTGAGCTAAAATTTGATCACCTGATCACACCTCCCCACTAGGAACTTTTGGACTCCAAAAGTTTACTTCTCCTAGTAAATAAAATGAGGTTCAAACTCAAAATTACCCAAAAATTAAATCCATATGCTATATTTTCAATTGGTTCCCTTCAAGCTCCAATCAAGGCACTTCACATATCTTCTTCAGGAAGACCTATTGTCCTATTAAGAATCAAGCCAAAAAAAATTATCACTAATGCAGGAAAAAAACGCTAATGAGTGGAATCTGAACATTCTCTTTAATCTCATCTTGAATGGTTCAAAACAACTTCATCCTGAAGTTCAACTGTTGAAGACAAACTTGAATCCATCTTGGAAATTAGAAGCAATATAAACTTGCTTTACCATCCTCAAACTAAGCTTGTACACAAAAGTACAATGCTATAAAAATTCAATGACATAATTGGCTTTTCCTACAAAAACATATTCATCTTGTACAATCTTAAACAAATATTCTATTCACAACAAGTTTTGTCTTGAATACTTGCATCGGTGAGTACATGACAAACTTGAACGATAACTTGTACATTCCAAATGTCCTTACACATATGGACTTATAAACAAGCCAATAAAATAATGCCAATGAAACATACTTGTTTCACATAGTGACTATTATTGTTCACTTTACAAAAGTACCCAAACAGGTAAACAACAGAAAGTAATTACAAATTTAGAAATAAAATTTACAAACAGTCTACCCAATCTCTGCCTCTCCTAGGCTTATGGGTTCTCTTTTTGTATCAACTATGCCTTGAAAGTTGCTTTAGGATTATTGTGAGTCCTCTTTACCACCTCTTTCTTCCCTTGCATTAGGTTGCACAATATTTTTTTCCTTCTTGGAATGAAGCTATGGATGTAATTTCCAACATCGTTCATTTCCATGCCCATGCATCTTGCAATGGGTACAAAAGAAATTTCTCTTGCTTGCCGACAAGGAAGTCCTCTCATGTGAAGGATATTCATCATGCTTGATGCCTAGAATCTGATCCATCCTTTTAACCATTACCATGTGTTTCTCATAGATAGCCACACAATGGTCAAAAGCATCACAAAAAGTACAAGGATACATGTTTCACAAATAGTCAAAATTACCATCACTTGTAAAACTCCATGATATGTATACCTTTCCCTTGGGTTGTAGCTTTGATGATATGGAGTGGACGATTACATCCAATGTACCTTCAAGCATTCATATTATTTGAGAGAAAAATGAACATTTTCACTACCATCTTGGTGTGACATATCATCCTCAAATTATTGTTGTGCCTCAAACTATTTAGAGCATTCTTCAAACTCCCTTTGACCATATCCCAATCCTTGATACTTTGGTATCTCTTGTACCATGATTGTATTGGTGATCCCTGGCCATTGAAGTCGAGGCCTCCTCCTTCATAACCCATTTTAGAAAACACCTCCATACCAATGCGTTTGGTATGTTGCTCAAATTCTGAAAAAGAGGTGTTATGAACATAACTAGAAGGAATTGTATTGGAAATGCTTATTACCTCCTTGAACTTGCCATTCATCTTTTCTGCTTCTAATGATGACGACGACATTGCAAATGACTCTATCCATCCACTTTTACCAACTAGAATATGATGTGAATCTTGGAGATGCTTTCAAAATGCACATGCATCATTTTCCTCATATGGTCCATAACTATTGTGTGAACCATGCCCACATATTGGTTTCATTTTGGAGGTGTCTTTTGTTGTCACTGAAGTGGAACTTTTAGCAACTTGTTCCTGAAGCACATGTTCCAACTGAAGGTGCATATGCCTCTTCTCCTCTTCATCCATTTCTAGCATTCTTCTCAACTCAATGATCTCCATACGAAGAGCCAAATTCATCTCCTCTAGCTCTTTGAGACTCTTCTTGCTAATTCTTGCAACTTAGTAAGATGAGGCTCTGGTACAAATTAATCTAAAAATGGAGGAGGAGACCAATTTCCTCTTTCTAAAAATAGGGATCATTCTCTGATGCTCTATAAAGAAAAATGGGTCTCAACAAAAAATAGGTTTTCAAAAAGGTATGTTCAAGTTATGAGTTAGTTTTCACATGTAAACTTAAGCATAAGAAACACAACATCACATAAATCATACATGCATTCATGAAGAGTAGAACAAATTATTTGGTGATGGATTTCACCCCTCTTGGTCTACATCTCCGAGTCTGCCAACATAACTAGACCGCTACATATATTCAATGGAAAAAGGAGTACATCAAAGTTTGTTGATAAAACATGTGGCAATTTCCCCTTCGAGGAAATATTCTGAACTCTCACATAAACATAATGACAACCTACAATCAATTATGAAAACATCAGCAACACAAGGTGTCTCCTGCAAATACCCTGTACTCCATCTAAAAATGAGCATACAGGAGTATATAAGCACTTCAATTCCACATTAAAGGACAAATATAAAACTTTCTTCAACAAGAAATAGTGAGAAAAGTATAAAAGAGATGAATCCTGCAAGTAATAGTTGTTGCAATAAACTTTTGAAGGTAAGAAAACCCCTACAATGCCTTCTCCATGCTCAAACACCTTTAATAACTACTCCAAAACATTGGTTGATCCATACACCCATGAAATTGAACCTACAAAAATTTCCTTTAAATGTGCTCTAATCAGTAAATAGAGGTCACCATTGGATCCAATATGTCCAAAAAATCCTAGGTAGACTCTTATTGAGCTTACTAAAAGGACAAAAACTCACAAAGGTCTAGCTCTACAATCTCTCCATGTAGTTTTGTTGTTATTCGTCCTACAAATTAGACTAACAGTCTAATTGTCCTACAAATTCACCCTGTTTTCCATTGCTGAGGTGAAAATTTCGCCCTCCAATGGTAAAATTTGTTGGACAATTAAATTTCCCAATAACTCATATGCGCGAAAAATTAGGCCACATGGGCCATGTGGCCGTGGGCTAGGCCTTAACGCCCGCCCTCGCCAACTTAGATCCTTTTAGTTACGCCGATGATTACATGGGTACCAAGAGACTAGGGCCTTTCCTTAACTCCCACACCCTCTAGTTTAGCACCTGCATTGATTTCCCCTTGTGTGATGGAATAGGCATAGGACTTCGAGCTAGGGCCTAGAGCCTCGCTCCCCTCCGTTCACACCTCTGTCTGGTCCTATGGGCTCGAATATGGCCATGGCCTTGGTCCTTGAGCCCGCCCCCCATCTGTTGGCTTCAAAATCCATAGCATAGGGTCCCGTGTAATATATGTGGTCATGGGTCAGGGCTAAGCCCGAGTCCTCAATCGCTGCTTCCACCGACGTTCTATTGGGTGTCAGTGACCAATGCTCAAGGCTTAGTCCTAGCCCCTTCCCCCAATTCAAATCCAAATGCACTTTAACATAAATTTGATACCTAAATAGGTTAAATATCATGAGAATCGTGCAATGGTAAATGTTGGAAATTTTGATAAGTAGGTCGAGGGTTCAAATCTTGCTTGGGCCTCTATTTGACCATACCAAAATTTTAGTGCGCTCTAGAGGGGTTCCATGTGGTAGCCCATGATTGGGCCACACAAAACCAATCAAATTCAACCCCAAACTGATGAACCAAGAGATACCACTTGTCAGCACCCGCTTGGTCCATACTTGCACAGTCAGCCTAGGTGATGTTAGCAGTATGGAAGCCTAGTACTGTGGATAATCCGGATCATGCTACTCCAAAAAACTACCACAGAAGTTTAAAATCTAACATTTCTTAATTGTTGGGCCAAATGATCAAAACATGTTAAATTAAGGAAATAGTTTTAGATTGAGGTGAAAGGAACATTGTTGGATTCAAAACAATGAGCACTTTGATTTGACGTTGGTTTCAAGACTTTCTAGGAACTTTCATTTTTGAGCTGAAATTTGATCACTTGATCATATTTCTTGGTGGATGGTTGTTTTTCCCAGAGCATCTTTCTTGAGATCTTGTGTTTTCATTCCATGTGGGTTCTCTCTCTCTTTAAATTTTTCTCTCGATCATGGGTGGTATTTGGATAGGGGACGATTTTTTCACTTTCCTAAGAAATTTTCACATTCTTGCGAGATATTTTTGGCTCACATTCTCGTTGGGATGCTCCTACTACATTTATATTTCCTCGGGGTGGGGTCTAGTGTTTGGTGGGTTGTTTTCTATTACATTATTCTCCTTTTACCATCATTTACAATCCACATGGACCGATATTTGTCTTTCTTTGACTCTGATGTGGTGGCTCACGAGGCTTTCATACAAGCCATAGAGGAGGTTGATCCAGCAATGGCCAAAATCTCTCATCCCAAGGATTTGTCAGATGTGTCTGTCCTACATGAACATCTGGTTGTGAAAAACTTTGTCTCAGTAACACATAACACTGAAAAAAACTTTGGCCCTAATATTGCATGTTCTCGATGTAGAAGGGTTTGAAGGAAGGATGGTAAAGAAATCATGCCAAATTCTAAGACAAAACTGCTTAGTTTCAAATACGGCGTCTTATGGGATCAGGTCACCAGCTTATAGAAGCGCACTCTTGTTGGTTGATGGATATTCTCTGAACTTTCTAAGATGGAGATGCAGAGTGTGGTAAAGAAGTGCTTGGCTCCGTTACTGGGCTATAGTACTAAGGTCAGCATCCTAATGAATGCCTCGTTCAGTTTTCACTTCCTACATTCGAACAATGTGAGAGGATACTAAATACACCATGAATAGGAGAAAGGAGATTCCTGCAACTGCAAAAGTGGTATATTGGTTTTAATCCCCTACATGACACACCTAAGAATGACTTTGTGTGGGTAAAATTGACGGGGCTACCTTTGTAATTCTGGACCAAGCATGCTTTTATGGAGATTGGAAATTCCATCAGTCATTTCATATATATGGATCTGCGGGCTATGGGTGCTAGAGATAAGTGGGTGGCTTGAATATTTGTAGAGGTTCATTTCTCTAGGTGTCTCCCGGAAAATTTAGATCTGGAATGGGGTCCATTGCAGATTTCTGAAAGACTAGACTATTGGGGCATCCCTTTCAGATCCCTATTGTTACACAGTAAAATGTCACTGCCATCATGTCAGTCTCCCTACTGTGCCATAAAACCACATTCACCTCACTTATGCCCTCTGGAATGGCTAAAAACCCTCTTTGCCTAAGTTAATTGAATCATCACATCTGTTCATTAAATAACCACGCTGACTGGCGGAGGATAATGTAACCGATGCGCTGCCACCGCGGAAGCACACGTGTTTTCCGCGCTAGTCCAATTTCACGGACAACGCGCCCTCCGCTTGTATCATTGAGCGCTGACCAGACCTCTTCTATAATAGATCTGCGATGCCAGCGTACCAGCCCAGTTTTTCACCCGCGCTGATCCTGTTTAGGCGAATTTGTTCTAAAAACCAACCTTCCAGATGACTCCAGACTTGGCTGTTAGCATTGTTGAGGTCACCATCCTTTCTCTGGCATGTCTGTTCGACTGACCATCCACTTATCTTGGGGGAAAGCTCATCCTTTAGCTATTCAAGGAGACCCCTTCTCCTTTATAAGCTTCCTCCATTGCCCATGAGCAGCTAGTTGGAACATATAGACTTTGATTGAGGAATTCTTAGTGCATTAGTGCTGCTCTTTGTAGGCATTTGGTGTGTTGTGTGAGGATTGCTTTGAGCTTGAGGAAGGTCATGAGCTTGTTGCCTTGTATGTGAGAGAGAGACCTCTTTGACTTGGGAGATTTGCTTCAAAGGTGAATGCTTGGAAGACATGCTGGCTGGACCCTCTAGTGAAGGACTCAGCGTCAGGACTGGTTGTACCTTACTCTATTTTCTGATTAATAAAGATAGATGACTACTCTTATGGTTCCATTTCCATTTGTCCTACGAATGATTAATGTAAATTGTATCCTTCCTGACTGATACATAGTTGTTTTTAGTAGATTTTGTGCTCGTGTTTGCTCTTTCTTTGCTTGTGCAGGTGTCTGTCCGCGAGGATAGTGGAGGACTGTGATCGGCTGGAGTGAAGGAGCGAGAGGATCATCTCTTCGACAAACATAGCGTTGAAATCCAAGTAGGTTTCTTTTACCCACTTGTTAATTACAACTAGGAACCTGCAGTGTAGCATTATTTGATTGTTGCTGGACCCCCTTTGGGCTAGTAGGGATCGCCTCTATCCGTAGAGGGGATTTACCTCTCCAACAATTTGGCGACTCCACTGGGGAGCTTGCTTGTCTCTTTGTATTTCACCCTTGTTTTTTATTCGATTATTGCCTCTTTGTCAAAGTTTGGGGATTGATTTGTTGTTGATTTGTTTCCTGGTTCATCCTCGGAACTGCTCTAATTGCCTTGAAAGCCTATTGCCTTGGTTTGGGAGTTTTTGGTTCGATTTTATTTGTTTTTTAGCCTCAGCACGTTTTATTTTAAAACAGCTGCGCCGACATCGCACAGTGTCTTCTTTGTTGTTTCTGTCATCGCGTGTATACATTTAACAGTCGCGCTGACCTGGTTTTCGGGACAGCGCCCTTTATCCGTGTCCTTCCTCGCTGACAGCGCAAACTTGCTACAGACCTTTTTCTGTCATCGCTTTGTTGCTGAGGGGTCACCCGCGCTGATCCTGTAAAACTCTTTTTGTCCAAATTGACCTACTGAACCTCTTGGTTTGGCTGTCCCCTGCTTTTTCCACTTGGCTTTTGGCTTGATAATTTTGTTTAAGCTGCAACTCGCTTACTTGCGAAGCCTCATTCCACGAGGGTTCGTTTATTGCTTGTTTTCAGTTTTTGCAAAGCCTTCCTTTTTGCTCTCGTCGCTTGGTTTGCATTTTGTCTTGACTTTTACAACTATTGAAGTGTGTCGGATCGTCGTTTGTCTGGTTGTGGACTCTCATCCTTCGGGTGTTCACTTTTCTCCATTGATTTCGCACTCAAACCCTAGGGCATCTAGTGGTCGTGTGTGTCTAGCCTCCGGTTTGGGATCTTGTGTTCTTGGTTGACCAGCCAACTTCGTTTTTGTTTTCACGTTTTTTTGGTGATTGTTGAAAATGATTGATTGTGTTCCAAGCAGTTTGCTTTCCTCCTTTGAATTCCTCGGTGTCTTGTTGAGCTTAGATTACATAGCTCATGAGCCTTTGTTTTCCTTTGATTTGGGAAGCTGGTTTTAGTGACTTGGGAATTGTCTTGTGTGTGCATTGAGTGATTTAGCTTTTCACTTAGTGTTGCTATCTCTCTAATTCATTTTAAGAGAACTTTTATGTCATTGAAAAGTAAAGCAAACTAGTGTCTTTTGCATTAATAGTTGAAAGGAAAATAGCATTTCGTTATTTTGTGCTTTCAAAAGAAAAGTTTCATTTCCTCGCTGTTAGTTGCATTAGGTTGCGTGATTGCTTGAATTCATTTTGTTTGTTTGAAAGATTCTCAACTCTTCTTAACTAGAATTCATCGAACAAAATGATAATCTTCGGCATGTAGTTGCATTTAGGTGTTTTCAAGAGATCATACGGTAGGACCTGAAACTCAAACCTAATCCAAGATCAACCGTAAAATAAACCAAATTTATCTAAAAACGCATTGGAACTTAATGTGAATATCTAGAGGTCTAGGCTAGAGACGTGTTCCAGCGTCTTTAAACCTAGTGTCTTACCGTTGAGTGGTTGGGTAATTCCTCCACGGTGAAACGATAAGTGCTAGTACGGATTGGGCTCCCACGTACCATCACGTATATATGGGGAGACTCCATTAGGCTTGCATCCTTTATCCATAGGAAGCCGAGTCTGCCGCCTTGTGAACTGTAACGCACCGAACACAGCATTCGGGAAGATTGACTGTAGTATGGGAAGTCCTTGGTTCTCATACGATTGCCAAGGTGTATAAGCAGTTTTATGGGTTGCTTGGTAAACCTTTTTGCCTAGAACTTCTAGAGTAGTCACTTTTGATCCTTTTCAGACTCTCTAAAAGAAAAGGTGTAAGTGAGCGTCTTGTCACTTCGTGCTCATTAAACATTCGAAGTAGATAGAGTCATCTTTTCATCCTTTTCTCGACTCTCGAAACATGAAAAGGTCAAGTTTGGTTCCTGCGTCTTAAAATTCATTTGGCCACGATAATATTACCCGGTTAAATCTTGTGTGCGTTTAGTTTGAGTAGGTTTTGTCGTTAGCTTCTTCAGGGACATCCTAGCGGATCCATCGACTCAGTCTTCGATCCCAAGTGAAGAAGGGTCCCCATATTCTGTTGCCCCTGAACTCCGGTTTGGGACGCTTTTCCCATTGTTCCAAGCGTACAACCGTTGAATTCTCGAGCTCCAGGAGACGATTTCTACGAGTTCTTTTATAACCCTATTTGGGAACCCTCTGACGAGTCTCATCCTACCACTCCTGTCGGTGCTCCATTTTCGATGGCTTCATCCGATATGGACAACGCTTCTCCAGTGTCTAGTGGCTCGGCTGTTATGTCGAGTATAGATACTCCCATTCTGGCAACATCCCCTGTTATCTCCACGCCCTACACCGTCACTTCTTCTGGGCAAACGGTGCCAAGGCGTTACAGGTCATTACGGGATGCTATGAACTCGGCAGTTCCTTCTTCCGTTTGGGGTCACAACGTCGTCCCTACCACAGGACCGTTTGTTTCCCAAGCCCCTCATTCTACCGTTACGGCAGTCCCCACCAACCCGACTGTTTGTGTCGCAGCATCAACTCCAGTTGTGAGTGTGGTCACAACTTCATCCGCTGTCACATCTGCTGCAGACCCGTCTTGAGATCCAACGCGGAGTGGTGAACCATCTCCTTCTTCTAGAGTTGTACACCCTGCAAGTGATGCCCCTCCTGCTTCTGAACATATAACAGAGGAGGAGGCATTTTTCGAATACTTGCGTAATGTCCAGAACTTGGATGGTCAAGGTCCGTACTATGATGCTGAGAATCATCGTTTGTACACCTCTCTACCTCAAATTCCTTATGATGAAATTTCGGTTAAATTGAACGTGCATTGGGGCACCACCGGATATGGTGGCGGCGAGTACTATCCAGGACAAGGACAGCAAGGACCACCTTACCAAGGTCATCAACCTTACGTGCAGCCTGATTATAGGCAGCAGTTTACAAGTCAAAACTACCTTGGTCAGCAAGGAGGCCCACAAGGACAACCTCATCAAGGACAACCTTTGGTCTCTAGTGGTCCGGCGTTTACTTATTTTGGGCAACCTTCAGGAAACTCGGGACAACCCAATGCCCAACAAGGTCAACCAGGTACCCAATAAGGCTACCCTTCGGGGCAACCCTACGGGAACCAGGAACAACCTCATGGGAAACAAGGTCAACCCGTAAACCAGCAAGGAAACCCTTATGGGCAAGGAGGCCCGCCTTACGTGCAGCAAGGCCGGCCTACCACCCAGCAACCCTCTGGCCACCAGGGACAAACCTCGGTTGCACAAGGGCCACCCCTCACCCAGCAAGCTCAACCTTCTGGGCGAGTGAGGCCGCCCCCAATCCAACCAGTACGACCCTCTGGCCAAGCGGCTCTTAATGCAGGTGGGTACCAGTCCCGACCTCCTTTTTCAGGTGGGTTCCAATCCCAGCATCCATATCAGGGTGGGTACCAATCCCGGCCTTCGTATTCAGGTGGGCACCAATCCCAACCTCCTTACTCGGGCGGGTATCAATCCAAACCTTCGTACTCAGGAGGGTATCAATCCCAGCCTCCGTACTCTGGTGGGCATCAGGCACAGCCTCCATATTCAGGTGGGTACCAATCCCAGCCCCAGCATTCTGGTGGATATATATCCCATCAAATGCCGCCTGGTTCATAGGCTCAGTACGGATACCAGCAGCCCCAAGGACAGAATCCTTACATCATCCCTTATCAGAATTACCAACAACCGCAGGGTAATCCTCAACCGAATTATCAACAACCTGCTGGTCAATTTGGTAACCAATGGGGCGCTAGGGGGCAGAAACAGCAGCCTGGTTTCAGGAACAACCCCTACAGACAAAATCCTTATGGACAAGGCCCTTACGGACCTGGTCCATCGGGACAAGGACAATGGGGGCAACCTGGAGCTGGGTGGAATTCTGGTTCCACCTCATATCCGCCGCAAATGTCGTTCAATCCTCAATTACCATTTCTAGCCACGTTGGAACTGCCCGATGTGTCAAAACTGACAAATGACCCCATTCTGCATGATCCGCAATGGCCACCAGTTCCAACTAAAATTCCAAGTGACTGTCCCAAATTCGATGGGAAGGCCGGAGAGGACCCTCAGGCCCATGTCATGACGTATCACTTATGGTGTTCGTCGAATTCATGGCTCGATGATTCGATCCGACTTCGCCTCTTTCAAAGGACTCTCACGGGTTCGGCAGCAAAATGGTACATCGAATTGTCTCGTGCATCATTCCATGATTTCAATTCGCTGGCTATGGAATTTTTGAATCACTTTCAGTCACCCATTCGGTATGAGACGGGGACTCATCTCCTTACGTCTCTTAAACAGAGCACTGCTACACATATCTCCGATCATATTCATGAATGGAGAAGGCATCGCAGGTTAATCAAGTTTTGGATACCTGATTTCCTCCTTACCGACTGGTTTACTACCTCCTTTGTCCCCCAGATTGCAAGGGACATCGCTACGGGGGCATGTGTAACTGAAGAGCAAGCGATCGCGCGCGCTCAGTACTTAGACTTAGTCTATTCTCAGTCTGGTACTTTGTATGATTATTTTCCAGACGCCCCTAGGCATGGCACATCCAAGGCTCCGCCCAAACCGTCTGTTGATGGAGTCATCGACTTTGTAGCCCAGGCCCCTAAAAAGTCATCTAACTCCAAGAAGCAGAAATCTAGTTCACCCAACGAGAACTCTTCCCAAGGCATTGTTATTTCTAGTAATACTTCCAAGGTGAATGTCGTGCAGTCTTCTATGGTAGGCAAAGCCTCGAAGGGTAAGAAAAAGGAAAAGGGAAAGGGGAAGAATAAACCCGATCAACCCAAGCAGGGATCGTCTAAACCTCCTGGTGAGGAAGGTGCTAAGCGTAAGCCTAAGTACCCATGCCTCATTTGTGAGGAAGACCACTATACTAAGGACTGCCCTAGGCGGGCCGAAGTTAGCCGGTTGTTGAAAGGTGCTCAAGGGATCCCTGCTGTTTTGAAAGAACCCTTTCCTTCTCAGCAGACCCAGATGGTAGCTTATCCTTCTTCTTCCTCTCCTTTCGGTTCCCAGGTCTTCATGGTTGGAACTATTCCGATCCATGTATCTACTCGATCTAAGGATTATCCGTCGTCCACAGGGAAGGAGCCAGAGGTTCCCTCAAGTGCTCCTCCGTCCAGCTCTGGCCCACTTCATATCGAGAGGTCGAGCACCGAGACGACAATCCGACCCCCTCCCAAAGGGGTACTCAGGAGGTATTCTTATAACCCGAATGCTCGTGCTGCCCAGCACTACAGCATCGTGGAGGATTTAGCGCAGGCTCCGTCTGCCATGTCCGCATTAGAGGTCCTTCAGAGCTGCCCCCTCCAGAGGAAGTCCCTGCTATCGGCCATCGGTGGCATAGACCCCGCGGACTCGGAGTTAATCACTTTTGACCTCGAGAGTCATGTGCCGCGACTGCCTCATCAGATAGCTTTCCTTATACAAGTCATCATCAATTCTAAAACAATCCATCGTACGGTAATTGATGAGGGCACCTCGACATGCATCATGTCTGTTGCATGTTGGAAAGCCATCGGGTCTCTGACCTTGAGTCAGTCCCCGACGACCTTGGAAGCGTTCGACGGGAGAGAGTCTCGTCCGTATGGTATCCTTCAACGGCTACCGATTACCTTAGAAGGGAAGACCGTAGAAGTTGAAGTTGAAGTTGTAGACGCCAGTCTGACATATAATCTTTTTCTGGGTCGAAGCTGGACGTACGCTATGCGTGCTGTAGCTTCGTCTCTCTTTCGTGTCATTCGCTTCCCCCATCAAGGGAAAATTGTCACGGTTGATCAACTCTCGTTTTTCGCTTCCTCTTCTGAGGGAAACGTACCCTTCGTTGAGCATACCTCAATGCCTTATGAAAATGTGGGAGCCGGGCTCTTCAAAGAACCCGACCTTATGGGTTTTTTTCCCTCCCACCTCCCAACTTTGCCTCAATCTCGATGATCTCAGTTCGTTCTGACCCCTGGATCCTCCCATCCATCGACCAGATAGAACCTTGGGGCGAGGAGATGCCGTCGAGCCCAGCCGAGCTCAACTACATTGAAATTGTCATTGCATCGGCTTCTTATGCGGAACCCACCGTCTCGACTGGGGTGCTTGACTCAGATGATTTTCCCCCTTGGGTAGGACAATACACCTCTTCGAATCCATTAAAGGAAACATTTCCTTCCGATGAGGCAATTATAGAGACAATGTCTCTGGATGAAGGACCGTGGTTCCCTCTTCACCACCGTTCTTCCTTTCTCCCGACCTCCCAAGAAACTTTACTGTGTCTCGCGCGGTTTGCCTCATGTCTCCCTTCTCAACCCCTTCAGACGCCCATTCAAGTCTATAATACAACGTCAGAAGGAAACCTAGGGAACATTATGCAGACTCAACCGATCGACATCTCTGTCAAATCAGGGATCGTCGAGAATATTTTCATTGGAGTGACCTGCACTCCGGAAGAGATTCAAGTTTATATTGCTGTCTTTTGCAAATTTCGCGATGTTTTTGCATGGTCATATGAAGATATGCCTGGTATTGATCCATCTATAGTCGTGCACGAGATACCAACGTATCCTGAGGCCAAACCTATTCGCCAGCGTTTGCGCCCCGTGCACCCCCACAAGGTGGCAGCCATCAAAGAAGAGGTGGAAAAGCTTCTTAAAGTAGGATTTATCTATCCTATCTGTTGGAGAGGTAAATCCCCTCTACGGATAGAGGCGATCCCTACTAGCCCAATAGGGGTCTAGCAACAATCAAACAATGCTACACTGCAGGTTCCTAGTTGTAATTAACAAGTGGGTAAAAGAAACCTACTTGGATTCCAATGCTATGTTTGTCGAAGACACGATCCTCTCGCTCCCTCGCTCCAGCCGATCACAATTCTCCGCTATCCTCATGGATGAACACCTGCACAAGCAAAAGAGAGCAAACAAGAGCGTAAAATCTACTAACAACAACTATGTATCAGTCAGGAAGGATACAATTTACATCAATCATTCATTAGACAAATGGAAATGGAACCATAAGAGTAGTCATCTATCTTTATTAACAGAAAATAGAGTAAGGTACAACCGAAGTCCTGACGCTGAGTCCTTCTCTAGAGGGTCCAGCCAGCATATCTTCCAAGCATTCACCTTTGAAGCAAATCTCCCAAGTCAAAGAGGTCTCTCTCTCACATACAAGGAAACAAGCTCATGACCTTCCTCAAGCTCAAAGCAATCCTCACACAACACACCAAATGCCTACAAAGAGCAGCACTAATGCACTAAGAATTCCTCAATCAAAGTCTATATGTTCCAAAACTAGTTGCTCATGGGCAATGGAGGAGGCTTATAAAGGAGAAGGAGTCTCCATGAATAGGTAAAGGATGAGCTTTCCCCCAAGATAAGTGGATGATCAGTCGAACAAACATGCCAAAGAAGGGATGGCGACCTCAACAATGCTAACAGCCAAGTCTGGAGTCATCTAGAAGGTTGGCTGTTAGAACAAATTCGCCTAAACAGGATCAGCGCGGGTGCAAAACTGGGCTGGCGCGCTGGCATCGC
>APFE030532925.1:78293-97136 GCA_000404065.3 Pinus taeda
ATGTGTATGCCATGGGAGCCCTTGTTTCTTCACTTTTCCGTGTGATTTGCTTTCCGCACGATGGAAGAATGGTGATGATCGACCAATTATCGTTCGCTCGTCCACAAGCCCCTCCGGCACTATTGTCCTGCCCTTTTGGTTCTCAGCCACCAGTTGCATTTGCCTCACCTTAGATCAACTACGTGGCCGCCTCTCCCATGCCTATACCCAGCAATGCCGCTATCGTGCATAGTGTTCTGGGGGCATTGGGTCCCGACTTCCGAGACATTGCCCTCCCATTGGGAGTGCCACTCATGGAAGCCCCGACTTCCTGTTCATTATGAAGAAGTTCGGGCGGAGCATAGTTCCTGATCTTGTGTCAAGCTCCCTAAAAAATGAAACAAGGAGTTTCGAGGATAGTCTTGCTAATGTATCAACCTCATGAAACGGCTTGTATCGGAGCATAGTTCGCTTTCCTATGTCAAGCTCCTTAAAAAATTAAATTAGGTCTGATTCGAGCATAGTTCCTTGTCTTGAGTCAAGCTCGTTAAAAAATGAATCAAGGAGTCCGGAGCATAGTTCCTTGTCTTGAGTCAAGCTCGTTAAAAAATGAATCATGGATTCCCGAGCATAGTTCCTAATCTTGTGTCAAGCTCGTTAAAAAATGAAACAAGGGTTATGAGGATAGTTCTTTTACTGTGTCAGCCTCATTAAAAAATGAAACCAGTCCCTTTCCAGATCGAGTCTTTGATTAAGATCACGTAAAATCCAAGTCGAGTCTTTCCAAAATATCGAAAGTGAACCTTCATTCCATCCACTTTGATTGAATGCAATGAAGCTTGGGGGGCATGTACCTCGTTTGTGTCATTATGCTGGGGGCATGCGAACTTATAACAAGCATAGTTTTTCGTTTCAAGCTTGTGTAAACATGAAACTGAATACAAGCAGAGTTATCCATGGTTCAAGCTTGTGTAAAAATGAACCTATAGACGAGTCACCTTTAAGCTCTTTTCTAGCTCGTAAAATATGAAAAGATTGCCGAGTATTTTTTCCTTTTTGACTCATTAAAGAGAATAAAAATGGAGGTCTTCTTTCAGCTCTTTTCTGACCGTTTAAAGATGAAAAGATTGCCGAGTTTTTCCTCTTGACTCGTTAAATGTAAATAAGAGGCGGTCGTCTTTAAACCCTTTTCCGACCGTTTAAAAACGAAAATATTGTCGAACCCTTGTCGTTTCAGGTTCGTTAATGGTCACGAAGCGACGTGATTTCAATCGCTTTTTTACTTTTTCAGATCGAAATCACTACTCACGAAAAGTACTCAACGGTCGTGATGATCGGGCGGTTCTTTCAAGCATCGTTTTATACTTTTTCGGGCTCGAGAGACAAAACTGTACGAAAAAGCACCCCCCTGGAGTTTCCTTTTCAGCAGTCTTTTCAAACTCTCTAAACATGAAAAGACGCCGAGTTTTTCCTTTGTCAGGCTCGTTAAAACTAAATGACATCGGGCTCCATCGCAATGAATCTTTCCAAGCATATGCTATCCCCGTCAAGCTTGTCATCCAAAAATAATCGGGGTACTTGCCAGAAATGGTGGGGGAAAATAAAGGAACCACGATCGTCATCATCGGCAGTATGTCGCTCTTGAACATGGCACTGTTTGCATTCGTGTCTGGGTGGGGACATCTCATCTCACTTCACTTTTGCCTCCATGGGTTTGGGTTATCCCGTTTGGCCACTCATTTGCTCATTGTCCTTTCATTATGACTTCTGATCATTTGACCCCCAAATACTGCCAAATCCGTCATTGCGCCGTCGATGTGTTCAAGAGAAGTTGACCTCTGCAAGTATAACCTCCCTCTGATATTTCACACGAAACAAATTTGTCTCTTCCCGTCTCGTGTCGATGATGTGGGAAACACTATGGCCCACCTTCGATAAAGATCACTTCCTGTCAACTTCAGCTCATTATCCAGGAGTGACCTAGAGACTCCCTTCAGGTACCTTGGAGCCTGCATGCCTCAATGGCAGGTTCTTCGTGTTCGACGCGAGGTTTTCATCATTGGCCTCCGATCGAATGACTCTGCAGGTGTTCGACACCGGCCCATTCATTCACATGCCGTGGATTGTACCTATAGTACCTTGAGGACCATCATCGTCATTGGTGGCCCCTCTCGCGTCTGTTGACAGCTTTCATCATTGGCTGGTAATCAGACGATGTTCAAACATGTTCGACTTCGACATCTATATTCACATGTTTGAACTTGTACTTCGTTCGGGTTTGGATGGAGCGCAAGACCCTAGTTCTAGTCCATTGTGGACCAGGTTGCGATTTTGTGGGACATCATTACATGACTCATCGATGGATGGCTGCGACCATACCTGAGTCTTCTTAAGGATGGCTACGACCATACCTCTTATCATTATGGTCTCTTCGGCCGAGTGGCTGCGTCCACGCCACAGACCTTTCTTCATATGTCTTTTGGATGGTTGCGCCCATGCATAGACTACACGTAATTAAAATATCAGTTGTATCTGCCTGCAGGTTCTCCCTGGTGGTGTTCCAGTCCAGCAGTCTTGTAAAGCATTTCACCCCTCCCACTCTCTCGGGCTTCATGCTTTAGGGGGCATCTGTTACACAGTAAAATGTCACTGCCATCATGTCAGTCTCCCTACTATGCCATAAAACCACATTCACCTCACTTATGCCCTCTGGAATGGCTAAAAACCCTCTTTGCCTAAGTTAATTGAATCATCGCGTCTGTTCATTAAATAACCGCGCTGACTGGCGGAGGATAATGTAACCGCTACGCTGCCAGCATGGAAGCACACGTGTTTTCCGCACTGGTCCAATTTCACGGACACCACGCCCTCCACTTGTATCATTGAGCGCTGACCAGACCTCTTCTATAATAGATCTGCGATGCCAGCGTGCCAGCCCAGTTTTGCACCCGCGCTGATCCTGTTTAGGCGAATTTGTTCTAACAACCAACCTTCCAGATGACTCCAGACTTGGCTGTTAGCATTGTTGTGGTTGCCATCCTTTCTCTGGCATGTCTGTTCGACTGACCATCCACTTATCTTGGGGGAAAGCTCATCCTTTACCTATTCATGGAGACTCCTTCTCCTTTATAAGCCTCCTCCATTGCCCATGAGCAGCTAGTTTGGAACATATAGACTTGGATAGAGGAATTCTTAGGGCATTAGTGCTGCTCTTTGTAGGCATTTGGTGTGTTGTGTGAGGATTGCTTTTGAGCTTGAGGAAGGTCATGAGTTTGTTGCCTTGTATGTGAGAGAGAGACCTCTTTGACTTGGGAGATTTACTTCAAAGGTGAATACTTGGAAGACATGCTGGTTGGACCCTCTAGAGAAGGACTCAGCGTCAGGACTTCGATTGTACCTTACTCTATTTTCTGATTAATAAAGATAGATGACTACTCTTATGGTTCCATTTCCATTTGTCCTATGAATGATTAATGTAAATTGTATCCTTCCTGACTGATACATAGTTGTTTTTAGTAGATTTTACGCTTGTGTTTGCTCTCTCTTTGCTTGTGCAGGTGCCCGTCCGCGAGGATAGTGGAGGACTGTGATCGGCTGGAGCGAAGGAGCGAGAGGATCATCTCTTCGACGAACATAGCGTTGGAATCCAAGTAGGTTTCTTTTACCCACTTGTTAATTACAACTAGGAACCTGCAGTGTAGCATTGTTTGATTGTTGCTAGACCCCCTTTAGGCTAGTAGGGATCGCCTCTATCCGTAGAGGGGATTTACCTCTCCAACACCTATATTGTCACCACACTAGCAATCTGTTGAATAGATGTCCTAGTAGGAGGAGAACATATCATAATACTCCACAGGGACGGTTTGGATGTTTGGTTAAGCCTCAACATCTTGATGCAAATGGTATCCACACATATCATAGAGGTACTTCTTTTGCTCATCTTGATTCTTATCTAGTTTATGCTTCTACCTCTACCTTACACAATTCTTCCCTATCTCCCTACCCTGTGGGCATGGTTGGTGCTCCTACTTTGGATAACCCCCTCCCGTTTTTTATTTTTTTGACTTATCCTCCAGACCTATGGTTTCGTGGTGGGATCTCCCCCTCCATGAAGATTTTCGTACCTCTCCAAACAATCCATCTTCGAACACCTCTAATATGTGGCATCCCCTTATTAATGAACCTTTACTTTCTCATAATCCATAGATCTCGCTATGGAAAATTTTAGGGGCTAATATTCGCAACTGGGCTATTTTTCCATGATTTTCCCAAAAAAAGATTTGCCAATTTCCATTTTTTATAAAAATGACTAACCCGGTTTTTATAATATAAAATAATTTTACCTTAAAAATTGTTATCATTATATAGACCATATATATATAATCATTATAAATTTGAATAATTTTACAAATACATCAATACAAATTTTATAATTTGCATATTAGGGACTAGTGAGATTCACCAATGTTTTTAAAATTCAAGATAATTTTCCATCTTTAAAATTTTCCCTAGATCTTGCCCTCTATGCCCCCTTTAGAATCGTCCCTATCCCCACCGTCTATTTACCCTGATGATCCGGAATTGGATTCTTCCCCCCATAATTATGTTGGAAGAAATATCGATATCCTCTTACTCAATTCAACCTGGATCCGAAGGCTCTAATCATCCAAAAGGTCAGTTCCCCTGCCACTTCCCCTCATATTAGATTGGGTTCTGCTATTAATATCATTGTACGAAAGACCGAGAAAAAGGGTAGAAAACATTTTTGTGGTTGTCTTGCTTCAAAAAATACACTTTTTTATGACTCGGCTAGTTTACGTGATGTTCCCATCATTGCTTCTTCTAACTCTCGGGCCCTTAGAGCACTGAAGCCTGCTTAGGGGGCTCCATGATTAATATTTCATCTCTGAATCTACATGGTTTGGAGGACCACTCTAAACAATTGAGCCTTCGACATATGATTTGAAACATACAACCCTTTATTGTTCTCATATAATAAACTCTTGTTGATTCGTCTCAAGCCATTTCATATTTTAGAGAGATATGTCCATCGTGGCACATTGTTGGTTTTAGTTCCATTGGTTCTTTTGGTGGTATTATAGCCATGTGGGATCCTAGGTGGGCATTTTTTCATGATTTTAGTCTTTTTGCGGGTATCCTCTTATCTAAGCATATCAGGGGATCTCCTTGTCATATCCATTTGCTCAATATATATGTGCCCTATAGAAATCATTATATTTTCTAGGACCAAATGCAACAAAGAAATCTGCTCAAGATTAGTGGACTTATGATGGCAAGTGATTTCAATGCCACTCTCATGGAACAAAAGTGTTGGGGATTGCACAGTAGGTCGGACCCTCTTACTGATAGACTATATAATCTTTTGCAGGTCATCATTTGGTGGACATATGTCCTTGTCCACTATGCCCCACCTGGAATAATCGAAGAATGGGTGAAGAACATGTGGGGAAATGACTGGACTGTTTAATAGTGTAGGAAAATATGGTTGAGATCCTCGGAAACTTGAAGTCTAGTTTTCATAGGACATATATATTTGCTCATCTACACATTATTCTCCAGTGGAGGACCAAGAATATTCATCAGGGAATACCCTTCAAATTTAACAGGTTATTGTTGGAAGATAGAAGATTATAATGAACTGGTAAATACCACATGGACTGAGATGTATGGACTAATGGATGTCTCTTCAGTGTGGACCCTTACTTATGAACTCAATATCATCAAACATTGATCTAGGACATTTGAGAAAATAAAAAAACAACAGTTGGTCTCATAATTGCAGAAGATCACCTGTGACATGTCTTTTTTTGCAGAGCCGTGGAACAGAAAGATCTGACGCATGAGGATTTGGAACATCTTAAATCGTTGGAATACAAGAAGAATGAAATTCTTAACATTTAGGAAGCTACCTGGAAGCTCAAGAGAAAAGTTACATGGTTATGTGAGGGAGACCGTAACACAAGCTTTTCCACCAGTACGCAAATCACAGGAAACAAATAAATGTTATTTGGCATATAGAATCCACTGATGGGGAAACTAAATACACTACTCCTGAGATACAAGATGAAGCTGTCAATTTTTTGAACATTTTTATAAGGCCAAGGATCCTATGGATTATAGGGACCAGCTATGCTATATGGACTTGCATCCAAACATGTTTTATGATAATATAAATGATTACCTCTACTACACTATTAATATAAAGGAAATATCATGGGTTCCTAATTCTTTTCCCATAGATAAATGCCCAGGACCAAATGGATGGACTGTAGAGTTTTTTGTACATTTTTTTGAGTTGATGGGACAGAGTCTACTAGATATTGTGGAAGAGTCTAGGACTCGGGGAATGATCATTGGTGCTATAAATTCAACTTTTTTAGCACTCATACCGAAATCCTCTTCCCCACTAAATTTTATGGATTTCGGACCTATCTCCCTATGCAACAAACTCTACAAGCTAATAACAAAAGTAATTGTGAGGCACATCAATAAGGTACTATCTATACATATCTCCCGAGAATAGTTTGGATTTTTAAACAATCATCAGATACATGATGCAATCGCAATGGCACAAGAATTTATCCATTCTATACATACCAAAAATAAGGAGGCAATGGTGATGAAAATTGACCTACATAAGGCCTATCATTGTGTGGACTGGTCATACATCAGACTCATTCTCTACAAGATTTGCCTTCGGTCGCATAATGTGGAGTGGTTAATGTCTTGTATTACATCATTTTGTTTTGTTTGTTGAAAATGGAAACAAGAAATGCTAAAAATAGAAGTGCTAAAAATAGCATTGCTATAAATAGTACTGTTATAAATAGCAGTTCGGGTACCAGTGTTGGACATAGCAACAAGGAATGAAAAATGGAAGTACTAAAAATAGCATTGCTATAAATAGCATTTCGGTTTAGATTCCAAATTTAATTAGTCCCTGAACTAAAATTGAGAAGTAAAATTCAAATTTGATCTTAGCAGTTGTTTGTAAATAATTAATTAATTCACCATGAGTTAATTAATTGTAGAAAATAAAACATGAAGTCTATGTGAGTACATGCAACAGTTTCTCCATTAATTGAGGAATTTATCCATCAGTTAAAGAGATAAGGATGAGTTGTAATTAGTTGGCCCAATTAACTGAGGCAAGTCTAGTTAGATTAATTCAAACAGTCTGTTGAATTAATTGTGAGTTCAGTTAGTTATGCATGTAACTGCTATTCTCCAGACAACTAAATATTCTCTCATAAATAACTCATGCATGTAAATTCAGTCAAAGACCTAGTTGAGATCAGAGGAAGGGACAGTGTACTATCAATTGGAGGATTTTTCCTATAAAGGAAACTCATCCATGTAGAAGGAATTATCGCCTTCAGGTTTGTGCAGTTAACTCTGAGCCAAGTGAGCAGTGTGAGGTGGTAATTCACACAAGTGGAAGCACTGGACCCCAAGCAAAACTTTGCAAGGAAATAGGAGGCTTGGAGGGTAGAGGAGAAGGTTCTGAGAGCCTTTGACTGTCTATGAGCAGTATTATTTGATTGCAGAGAGAGAAGGATAACTTGAGAGCTGATTCCTTTTGTAACTTGAACAGATTTCCACTTGTATGATAATACAAATATTGGGGTTTTAGGCTGAGGCTTTCCCTAGGTTATTTCTTTTGTGTTATGTGTGATTTATTTCTCATTCTCAGTTATATGTGTTCTCATTGATCTTGCTCATATTTGATTAAACTTCCACAAAGTTATTTGTAGAAGTAGATATTGTATTTTCCTTTAGTCTATTGCATAATCTATTGATCTACAGTGGGAATTTCTACATGGTATCAAAGCAAAGGTGATCAAGGTGAAGAACACATACAATAAGGGATAAAATTGAAGTTTGAGGTTCCCGAATATAGAAATTGAGTTCTTATCACATCTCAATTTCACCAATGGCGTTCAGCGGTTTAGGACTCGAGTGTGCCCTTGATGGAAACTCGAATTATATAGCCTGGAAGGATCGTATGGAAGCAGTATTAGAGGATAATGGTGTAAAGGACTTCATTGATCAAGAATTCCACAAGCCGACTGAAGCTACTCAATTGGCAGAATGGAAGAAATGTGTGGCTAGAGAAAGGAGAATCCTTCTGGAGGGAGTTCGAGACCACATAGTCTCGAGTATCCATGGGGAGGAGACATCGTTTTTGATGTCGAAAACATTGAAAGATCTATATCAAAATAGCAGAGATCAGAGGAAGTTGGCACTAAAAGACAAGCTTTAGAAAATCAAGTGTGAAAAGGATGACACGATCTCTACATATCTAAACAAGCTCACCACCTGCAGGGATGAGCTTGGAAGTGTAGGGATCATGATTGTTGATGATGACATGGTGAGTCTTGCACTCCTAGGTCTTCCTAAGAGTTGTCATAGCTACCAAGACTTTGTTAATGGAAGAGAAAAACTGCCAGATTGGGAACGACTTTGGTCGGATCTGATGCAGGAGGAGATAAGAAGAAGCACTAGAGATGGTTCTTCATCCAAGGATGATGAAGAAAACTACGCCTTATCAACTAAGGCAAAGAAAGGGAAGGAGAAGGATTCTCATCCCAAATCGAGTTCTTCCTATGGTGGGAAGAAGTTTGACAAATCGAAAGTGCGATGCTTTCGTGGTCATGAGGTGGGCCATTTTGCTACAAATTTTCCACGGAAGAAATCCAAGGTGGGATACTTGGAAGGATCAGAAGGTGAGGCACTGGCCTCACAGTTCGAGTTGGATTTCACACTCTTCACATGCATGGTTTCATCCATGGTGGGATGTGGTTGGTTTCTTGACAGTGGAGCTTCCTTCCACATGACCAGCAACAAGAATTTGTTTAGTACCTTAGAGGAGAAGTCTCCAGATACTCATAACGATGGGTAATGATGAAAAGTACAGTGTCTCAGGTGTAGGCATGGTTGTTTTTCAAAGGGAGCATGGAGCTCGCATTACCTTGACCGATCTCAAGTATGTACCAGGACTAAGGAAAAATTTGGTGTCGATCGCAATTTTGGAAGACAAAGGCTATGATGTAGTCTTCAGTAAGGGAAAGGTTTTCCTTTGACACATCACCACAAGACAGGTGAAGCAGATCGGTTCATGAGTCAAGAACCTATATGCTCTTGAGGTTCAAGATGCATACAAAGCCTTGAGGAGCAACGCAACTAATGGAGACTTGGTGGTTGAGAGGGAGAGTAAATTACCTCTCAACATGCAGTGCCAGAAGAAGTCTTGGAAAATTGTGGAGGAGCCACAATTGGTGAAGCAGCGTCAGGAGTGTTATCGGGAAAACTAGTGTCCATTCAGAGCTACTATTCCCACTAAGGCAAGTAGCTATCTTAGAAACAAGCAAACTAAAGTTACTTGCATTTTCCTTTATGAGAGATAGATGAGAGAGAAGCAGATAGTACCAACCTCAGTCTTCTGCTTGGCTCCTTGCTTGTTTCATCCCTCCTTTGACAGAGCTTCACCATTCCTTCTTTACTTGTCCCACTTCAAAGAACACCTGTAGAGTCAAAGCAGCATAATACCATCAAAGCATAGAGATCTATAACCATAAACAATATAGGATCATATATATATTAACTGTACAAATGCATAGATCAATTCAAGATTCAAAGATATACAAGAATATGGAGGAAAACTCAAATAGCTTTATTGATAGAAGTAGTAGAAGAGAGGATTACAACCCATTGGTCTGACCCAGCGCCATCCTCCCAGCATGAAAGCCCTCTTCACTTCATGAAAAGCTAGATCACCCAACACTATGATGGTCCACAGAGAAACCAACAACACTTCCTTACAAGATACAAAATTCCAGCCTCCAGATCTCTAGGATGAGGGATCCATATATAGATATTTGCAGGTGGGTGAGTTAGCTTCTGGAATTTTGATTAGTGTCATCTCTATGATATTTCTTGGTTCCACTTGGAGATTTCATGATCTCTTACTCATTCCTGGGTGAATTCAGAGAGGCAAGTGTCAAATGGGCAGTTTCTAGAAGATTCTTTGGGTTTCCACCTAGCCAACTGCCTCTACCATTTGTCAAATCAGGATCCTAATTTTTCTCTTGTTTGTTTTTCAGAGATTCATCGGAGCAATATGGTCGTTACATGGCATGAATGTGAGCATGAAGAAGAGGACAAGGTTGCCTTACATGATCCGGGTACAGTAACTGCATTGCGGAACTGTGGCTTGCTCAAGTTCTTCTGCATATCTAGCATGAGGCAACAAATCAACTTGTTGTAATATTTCCTCGATGCATGGGATCCTACCAACCAAGTGTTCCAAATTAGAGGTAAATCCATCCCTTTTACTATTGAGGATACCTACTTCTTGGTCGATTTATCGAGGCGTGGTGCCCCTCTCTCACTATTAGGTTCTACCCGTGGGGGCAAATCCATGAGGGATTATATTCACCGATACTGTAGAGATGGATCTCAGCCAAGCAGGGAAAAAAAGATCAGTATTAGAGACATCAATAACAAGTCCTTGAGGACTACCTTATTTACCTTTGCTAGATTGGCTAGCAGCGCGGCTCTTCACTTGGCCAATAGGTCCTATATGCAGTATGCCTTGCAATGCCTTGAACCAAAGGTATTCAACTGGTGTGATGCAGTACTTCCGATGATAAAAGAATAGCTTACCAAGGTGAAAAACAGAAGATCCAGGAACTTTGGTTATGGTTCTATTCTAACCGCTTTTGCCTTGGAGAAGATCCCACTGATGCGGCCATAGTACATTTCACTCAGTCTACCACCACCGACTGAGCCACAGATGTAGAGATGGGTTGACCTTATGGCCAGACATGTTGGTCAATAACAAGTTTCATTCTTTGATGCCTTATTCGAGTGGTTTAACCATCAGTAGATGGTTTATGCCGAGTATCCATATGCCGGGATGGATTTCCGGGGTGACCCAGATTTAGTGCTACTAGTTGGCGAGCAATGGGGTGTCATAGGTAAAAATATTTGACCATGTCTCTATTTATTTCTTTTATAATGTTCTTGTGCTTTTTAAATGTTTATCAAGACTAATCAAAACTCATGTGTTCGTGCAAATATTGGACCAGTGCGCCCAAGGGTAGCAGTTGTCGTTCCAGCAAGAGAGGTTGTAAGGAGGGTTGTCCTTCACAATCTGGATGTAGCCGAAACCCTTGCAGTATTGTGGGATCAGATCAAGGGTCTCAACCTTGGTATTAAGGATGTGAGGACTGACGATTTACCTCTGAGATTACAGCGCCATACCATTGGCATGCCGAGCCGATGGACTAGGCTCTTACGCATGATTGCACAAGCAGTGACTTGTTATCACCAGCACCATTAGTCTAGGATGTTTTCTTGCTTTTTTGAGTTTTTGGGTCATATGACCGATTTTGTCCTGGAAACAGAACATTATGTGAAAAACTATAAACAGTTATATATATTTTTTATTTTCGAAGCTTTATTTTGGTTAAGTTATATGATCCTGATGCAAATGTCGATGAAATGCCTTTCTTTTATAAATGTTCCAAATGTCTATCTAACACATAATTTGCTAATGAATCGGTTAATATGTTTAAGTTTTAGGAAATGTTTTGATATTGAATAGAATCAAGCTGCCTTTCCAAAATCTTGACCCTTAGGAACATGAGATAGATAGCTGGATTCTAAACAGAATAGATGCCGCTAAGTTGTAGAATGAAAAGTTGTGAGTCTATCCTGACGACAATTTGGCGTATGCCATGCGCGATGGCATCAGAGAGGAGCTATATCAATGCACTATATTCAGCGATGTTGTTCATCGACCGACCAATACATACCCCTCTGAAACTCACTAACTCGTCGCTTGGATCAAAGATGGCCTAGGCTGTAGAAGATAGGTTCCGCGTACTATAACTCGCTCCGTCGGCATATCCAACAAATGATTCCAATAGGTTCGACATCTGCAACAAATGCAAAAGTGGATTACCTAACCAAAATGATCACTCTTAACGAAAACAGAAATGTAACAAAAGCATATGAAGACATTACTATGCTTAGTCAAGCATAGTAACGCTTAAGGTACAACCCATTTCGGGGTTGCAATAGTGGAATCCCATCGTAATCTGCTAGCTCATAGGCTCCTTTTGCTAATACACGCTTAAAAATATAGGGACCCATCCACAAAGACTGGAACTTACTTGCTCCCAATTTATCGAATTCTTGATCGTAAAGTAAGACCAGGTCACCTTCTGAGAAGACACGGGGTTTTACATTCTTGTCAAATTGCACCTTGACTCGTTTCTTATGCGCTTCGTTAGCCAAGGCAGCATCACAATGGGTTTCATCCAGTTGTATTAATTCCAAGAAACGAGACTCCTCCTCTAAAGTTCCGGGGAGAAGGTCGACTACAAGCTTAAGAGATGAAATTTTGAACTGAACTCGTAAGACCTCTTCCAGGCCATACACCAGCTGAAAGGGTATAAATCCAGTTGCATTTCTTACCAATGTCCGGTATGCCCACAAGGCCGAGTACAGGATTAGGTGCCAACTCCGTTTATGGATTCCAATCATCCTTTGCAGCATGTGTTTCAAGACTTTGCCGATTGCCTCAACTTGCCCGTTAGCTTGCAGATAATACAAAGTAGAGTTGTCGTGGGACAGTCCTAATTTGGCAATTCAATCATCATGTGATTGTGGAAATGCGATCCATGATCTGTGACTATAGCTTGTGGAACACCGAATCTGGAGACTACGGGATTGAAAAAGAAAAGAGCAGTCATTTCACCGCTGTTGTTTAATGTAGGCATCGCCTTGGCCCATTTCATAAAATAGTCAATTGCGACTATGATGTACCCATGCCCCCCAACCGAGGTGGGGTTACATGTCATGAAATCTATGCCCAATTTGGTGAATGGCCCAACAGCAACTACTGGATGTAGAGGTGTGTGTGGTATTCAAGTTTTGTGGTCGAAGACTTGACAAGCATGGAAACTTCTGACTGCGGTTATGAAATCTTTGAACATTGTTGGCTAGAAGTAACCTGCTCGTAAAATCTTTTATGTCGTAGCATAACTATATTGATGCCCCCCACATGTGCCTGAATTACAATCATTCAGGACTTTTTTGGCCTCCTCATGGGTGAGGCACCTTCGCAGAATTGTATCGATACCACGGCGATAAAGTGTATCACCGATGATCATGTAGTATTTTTCTTGGTATCGAGTATGTCGTTGTTATGAGCAAGAGGTATTAGACCTATATGTTTGGGTTTGGAGATAGATGATTATATATCCATACCATGGATCGCTCAATGATATCAGAAACAAAGGTTCATCCATGATTGATGCTTTGGATGTTGAATCGTTGGACGACGATGGGAAGTTGCATAGTAACTCCGCAAAAACTAGAGATTTCTTTGATTTGGATTTTACGAATTCCAGATCAAACTCTTGCAAAATAGCTATCCATTCGAATGTTTTCCCCCAAGCAACTGACGTGACAGAATGTAATTCATTGGGTTGCAATATGACAGAATGGTAGTTTTGCGAAAGAGGATATACTGTCGAAATCTCTGTACTGCTTGAACAGCTGCAAGAGCCAGCTTTTCAACATAGGAGTACTTTCTTTTTGTATCATTTAAGTTTCGACTCAAATAATAGACAGGATGTTCAATTCCATTCTCTTCTTGAACTAAAACCATTGCAATGGTTGTATCTGCTGCAGCTAGATACAGGTTAAAGTCCTTTTGATAGTCAAGAGCGTACATTAATGATGCTTTTATTAAGGATTCATTTAGAGCATCAAAGGAAGCTTGCGCAATCTAATCTCAATTGAAGGGCACTTCTTTTCTCAAAAGACACGTATAGCCTTTAGAAAGTTTGGCATAATTTGGAATGAACCTCCTTAGAAAGTTTGCTTTCCCTTGGAGTTTCTAAATTTGAAGCAAATTTATAGGTGGAGGCATATCGATGATTGCCTGAACCTTACATGGGTCGAGACGAATCCAGTAATTTGAAATCACAAAGCTAAGTAAACAACCAGAACTGACACAAAACACACACTTGTGTGGACTGATTCATATCTTGTAGTGTCGGCAACGTAGAAATATAGCTCTCAAATCCTGTGGATGATCGGTCCACTTTCGCGAATGAGCCAGAAGATCATCAAGATATGGTTGAACAATTTTCTTGATGTCATGGAAGGCATAATTCATTTCCCTCTGAAAGGTTTCCCCTACGTTCTTTAAACTAAAAGGTAGCTTACGGTACGCGAATGTGCCCCACAGACAAATAAATGCAATCTTCAACTCGTCCTGTGGCTGGATATTTATTTGATTATACCCAGAAAATAAATCCATAAATGAAAAGATTTCGCATCCGCCGCATTCATCAATTATTTGGTCAATGAAGGGTGTAGGGTAGTTGTCCTTTAGAAAATCTTGATTTATATCCCTGTAATCAACGCACACTCTAATTGTTCCTTGATTTTTCATCACAGGAACAATATTCGATACCCAATCAATTAGAGGAACCGGGTAAACGAAACTAGCATGTAAAGGTGTTTCAACGTCTGCCTTAATGGTAGCAGCTTTCTTCGGGTGCACCTGCTGAAGCTGTTGTCGTACCAGTTTGACATCTAGATACATCTTGATTTCATGTTCAACTATGCTCGAGTCAATGCCTAGCATTTCTTCATATGACCATGCAAAGACATCTCTGAACTCATGAAAGAGAGTGTAATATACTTCCAGTTCTGATGAAGAACAAGATTTCCTAACATGAATATTCTCTACAACATCTGGTTTGATTGAGATATTTATGGTGATAGTTTCTTCAATATTGGACAGATTTCGCTTGGAATCCACCGTATTTACAGTATTTGATAGGAAATCAAAAACTGAAGGATGATTAAGGTGACTGGAACAATCTTCGTTGTAATCCGGAAGATGGGAAAGATGGTGGTAATCTTCCCATGGTGCCTCTCCTATCATCATTGACTGAACAATTCCTTCGTCTGTAGAATGTACATGCGACCAAGGATCTAAAGAGGTACCATATTCCTTAGACCTATCTACCCAAACGCTCAATGAGCATTGATTTGGGTTTGCCCCCCAGGCCGAGAACATTGATTGCCACAATATTTTCATGGGGCTTGGAGGCAATACCTGGCGATGATCCATACTAACATCATGTTCGGAAATCCTCTAAATAGAAGATACCATATTGCAGGTTCCCACCGTGGCCACTTTTGCCAAATTGTTTGGAGGCGGTAGGGCAAAATTACCCATCAATATAGGGTCTTTTAGCAGGCCTACTCTAATATTATGAAGCGATTGAGAGCTTTCGCGGATCATCAGGATGCTTCCCATAACTTGTGAACTATTGGGGAGAAAGGTTTGTTGGTTGACAATTGTAATTCCTCCTTGAAAAGGAAATGCAATCTTTTTGAAGTATGTTGACACAACAGTGGCCATAGCATAAATCCAGGGCCTTCCCAGTAGGATGTTGTAATCGAGGTTTCAATCGATAACTTCAACATCAATTTCTACCGTTTTGCCCCCCAGTTCAACTTGCAAGTTACTTAAAATCCCGTACGGGATGTATGTCCGTCCATCGAATGCTTTTAACGTCATTAACGATCGCGACAAGGGTGGTGAGCCTAAAGTTTTCCAGCAACTCATTGACATAATACATGTAGATGCCCCCTCATCAATAATTGTTTGATGAACAGTTTTGTTGAGGACTTTCACTTGAAATAGGAAAGCGAGTTGAGCTGGTAACTAAGGTTGATATCCTTTATGATTAAAGGCCACAAGATTGGAATCTGTTGGGTCAATCCCACCTATCGCTGACAATAGAGCCTACTTTTGGAAGGGGAAATTTTGCAGTACTTCAAGTGTCGACATAGCGGACAGTGATTGGGCCAAGTCCTCTACTATATTATAATTCTATGTTGCTCTGGCACGTGGATTAAATGTCGATTTGTGTTCTACTCCCTTTGGCAGCTTTATCGTTATTTCAGGAATGATGGGTGGCACATCTTAAGTCGAAGTTGTTGTCGAACTACTAGGTTGATCAGTAACCTTGTTGTTTGACAGCTGCGGATTCCCGTAATCTTTATTCCTTGTCGATATCAAAGCATCCTTTTGTTGTTTCGAAATGGACAACATAAGCACTTGGGATGGGGAAGCATTGTCGCTAGTAACTAGATTGGTTTCTAGGTTTGGAAATGGATCAATCAATACCGCTGAGGTTTTTGAGTTTTTGAATAACTTCTTAATCTCAGCTTTATGTGGACAATCTTTCGTCCAATGATCCTCATCGCATATAAAACATGGATGATCAGGTTTCTTTTGCCCAGAAGGGTTTGCAAAAGATTTTTCGAGAGACGAATCATCCTGTTTCTTCTTTTTGCTTTTCCCTTTCTTCTTGCCTCCTGGTTGCTTCGGTTCTTTGCCTTTGTTGATTAACACGGCATTAACCTCCGAGGCAAGAAGTTCTTCATTTGCATTTTGACTAGAAACCGTAAGGGCTTTCTTAGACGTAGCCTTTGTGGTTTTCGTGATGATCGTGCCTATCACGCCATTTCCAGCATCAGAATCTTTGTTTGATTTAGGAGGAGGAGGAACGAAAAACTCTGGTCTAGGAGCATCAGGGATTTTGTCATAGAGCATGGCAGACTGAGTATAGATCAAATCTAGATATTGTGCACGAGCGATGGCTTGCTCTTCAGTGACAACCCCCCCTTTAGCCACATCTTCTGTAATAGAAGGTAACAATGACTTAATAAACCATTTAGCTAACAGTTGGTCATGAACATATGTTTTCACCATTCGACGATGACGCTGCCACTCATGAATATGATCAAATATGTCAGTGGTTGTCTCTACTTAAAATTGGTAAGAAAAGCCATTCCTGTTTCGTACCTTATTGGTAACTGAAAATGGGTTAAAAAGGTGTTGGCAAGGGCGCTGAAGTTATCACATGAAACTGTAGGAAATTCGATGTACCATTTTGTTGCCGGACTAGTTAACCTTCGTTGAAAAAGGTGAAGCCTAATCGAATCATCATTGAGAGTGTTGGACAAACACCACAGATGAAAGGTTATCACACGATTCGATGGATCTTCACCTGGATTTCCATTTAATTTAGGAATATATTACGGAAGTTTATGAGGAATCGTCGGCCACCAAGGGGCATAAGCAATTGGATCGTTTATTAGCCGATTCAGATCTGGTAATTCTAAAGTTGCTACGAAAGGCAACTATTGATTTAGGTTTGGCGAAGCATACCCATGATAAGATGGGATCGCCTAAGTAGGGGGTCTTTGCATACCAACATAATGTATTTGATGCTGATAAATTTGATAAGGTTGATGGGCATAACCATTATGACATGATTGATAGTGACCATTTTGAATATACGGTTGCCCATTACCCACAAAGCTTTGTTGCTCAAGTCCTCGGTAAGCTTGTTGGAATTGCAGTTGTTGATATTGCCCCAACCATGGTTTTGAAGCCATTTGTTGTTGTCCAATACTAGATGTTTAACCAAGATGAGGGGTGATAGTACTTGTTTGAGCCTAAGTTGCTCTAGTTAAGGAGCCACTAATCGGAAATTGTGATTGTGTCATGGAGACAAGAGGTTGTTGTATTATGACCTGAGAGACTTGAGTTTGACATACAATAGGCAACACTTGTACTTGTGACACCATCACAATAGCCGGCGTAGTGGGGATATTCGACATAGGTAGATTTGGTTGCATTGAAAATACAACTCTTGGCTGTTGGGGCAGTATTGGCACCCAACCACTGGATGTGATTCCACCTTAACCTGAATTCTGTTGTGAACTCTCATATGGTTGTTCTCCTGGAGGGAACAATGAAATGGCATACTGCCCCCCATATGGAAGAAATCTAGTGTTCAAAGGAAAGATTGGCCTCTGGAGACCGGACTGCCCAAATTGATGCTGTTGCGAAGGATCAACTTGCTGAGACTCAACATAAGAAATTCCAGATATTATTCCAAACGAACAAACGGGAACAGACCATACTGTCGAAACAGTCCCTAGGTGGACTTCATCTAGTGGTTGAGAGCTATTTGGGACAGATGGTATACCAGTAAACATTGTCGGAGTGGCAGCAGGAGGTTCTATTGTTGTTGTGTCAGATGACACAGTCCTAGATGTCGATGGTTGTTCAGACATATCAAGTCTATCCAAAATATTTCCTAGTGATTCTATAGGAAATTGTGATGAAGGATGACTAACTTCTATCATAGAAGGATATAGGTGGATCCCATTTCCAAAATGAAATGGGGTACTGGATTGAAGATCCTCTGTAATCTCTTCTATAGCAATCAGTCAAGGTGGAAGAGGTAGACCGTTAGGTCCATAAAATATTTTTGGTGCCAAAGAAGGTGTAGACTTTGCAGCAATAGATGTTGGAGGGGTGACAGCTTCCAAATCAGCCCTAGATGGAGTTGGCTTAGGAATAGAAGTGTTTACCATTACACTAGGATCAGTTCTAATGTCCTCTTGTAACTGCAGAACTTATTCTATAGAGGTAGGGATACCAGAAATAGTTGGAGTAACTGGAGTCTCTGAGGATGTTGAAACACAAATTTCAAACAAACTAGGAGATGTTGACCCAATTAAACGAGTTCGCTTGGCCCGGAATGGTTTCGTTTCCGAAGTCAAAGACGGTTCACTCATTAGTCTCAGTGAACGATGGGGTTTTGATTGACTTTCTTCCACGATTGTGGATTACTTGATCAACTCAAAATAAAAAGGGGAAAATGTTATTCTGAATTAAATGAATTTTATGATGCTTTGACACAACTTTCTTTTTCAATTTTTAAGAGT